>WUAW01011818.1:29720-41851 GCA_017165845.1 Thaumetopoea pityocampa | reverse complement strand
ATTATTGTGATAATTGTTTATTCCATGTAAATGTGTGTGCAATAAAGTATATTCTATTCTATTCTATCATGGCCACATTTTTTCACATGATTTGAAGCCACAGCGTGACTTGTATTCACGAGGAAGTGACTCCTAGTGTTCTTAGCAGTAAGCGAAGGCTTCCAAATCATTGAAGGAAATCCGTAAATACGAAAATAAATATGAAATGCGTAAACACACAGGACGCAAATGGAAGCTTCAACGTCATTTGGAGAGTAGCTTCCAAAATTATCTACAGCGGTTTAAATATTGTCAACATTGCTACTAATATTGCCACATGCGTTTACAAGCGTGGGACAAAATCCTATCTCCAAGTGATAGATGCCTTGGGAGTTCAAGTCGAAAGAAATACTGACAGGCGGCAATGCGAGATCAGGGATGCGAACCGCATGCGAAGCCTGAAATTCACACTCAAAACGTGACACATGAAGGGAAAATTCAGCGCAGACAATTGAGAATTGCAGCTGACGAAGCAGCGAGTACTTCGGAGGGACTAATGTATGGCCCTTGGATTGCTGATTAACGGTAACATAAAAAATATCCATTCAATTCTTTACTCACTGTTCAAACGCGATTCTCTAAACATAGTTCTTAAAATCGGTGCCAGGAGGCTAATTCTCGCAAAGTAGAGAATAATGTCGATTTCGAGATGATCTATAATCTCTATTCATCTCTAATCGAGATGATCTTCTCGATTGAAAATAACCCAGAAATCTCTATTTTACAACAGAAGCCTATTCTGGCTGACTCGAGATGCATGTCTTAATGTCGAATCTTTAATAACAGATGTCATAAAATTACCTTCCATTTTTTGTGTTGGCACGTAATCAATAAAAAATAATAATGCCTAATAATAATGCCTTACTCTTCTATCTTTAGTATTTCGTAATAACGTTTAAAAATAATGAGTCTCATGAGTAGAGGGATCTCATATTAAAAATAAAATGGCAAAATCGCTTAGAACATATAATAATTGCGTTTCGTGACGATTTTAATTTTTATTTGTGGTCACATAGTTTGTGTCAAATTATACTTAATTCCAAAGACTACTATGAAACCCACAGAACACTATACTTTGATTATTACTTTGATTTTAATATCATATTGTTTTTTTTAAATAAATAACTTATTGATTGTCATCAGATATTTCCATTACTGATTCTAAAATTTTTCTCAATTTTTCCACCATTTGAAAATTATGAGAGATTAATCTCTACATCACGAGAATTAGCCCACTGATGCATCTCGAAAATGGCTTGTCCAAATTTGTAATATTTGCACCACGAATTTGTAATGTAAAAACAAAAAACCTGTATATTAGCAAATAAAGTATTCATTCATTCATTCAATAGCTACTCATTCGCCACGTAGGGTATTTTAATTGTTTAAGCCATTGCTTTGTTATGCAACCAAAATTGTCGGAAATTGCGAACGAAAAACGATATTAAATTTAAACGGTCGCAATTAAAAAAAAAATCAAAATAATATAGAAGGTGGACTCCTTTTTTTATATTTTAAGAATCCGTTTCGTTTTCATGTTTCAGATCAGCCGACGCTGACCACAACAACGGCTCTTCTAGTCATCGAATTCATTTAAAAAAAAAAATAGCAAACATACCTCGATGTACATATTTTCTAATAAAAAACCCGGATCCGATCAAAACATTAGTTTTCTAAATTTAAATTCTCGAAGTTTACCTGTTTTACTCGTCAATCGGGTACCTCCCCACAATAATGTTTACTTGAACCCACACATCCATCCTTTTGATCGAAAATTAAGTACAACCCCCCATAGATCATCAGCAATGCAAAAATCCTTACTAATTTTGATAGGGCACTTTTGTGGATCCTATGGCAATCCATCAGTAATTAAATTTCAAAGGTTGTTCTTGCTTATTTTGTTTTGGGTTCCATGAAAATAAATAAATAAAAAGTTATGATTATGGTTTCACTTTATATTTTTTATGATTGCATTTAGTGTTTTATTTTGCAACATCCTGCATGAATATAACGATCTGCGGCCAGTGTGGATGGATATAGGCAACATCTATGTTGGTGTAGCGTAGATACGAGCTCCCGAAAGTTTTTCTTGACTCGAGTTTATTTTGCTATCTTTTCCTGTTTCTCTGAAATTATAGTTAAAAAGTAGTCACATTTGGATAATCTGTTTATGATCGAAAAATTAAAAAAAATAGCAATTTCTGTGATATGAATATCATGATCTACAATTTATACCTCAGATATTTTTTTGTGGTAGAAATTAAAATAGACATTATTAATAAATAAATTTCCCATCATTGAACAGTTAGACAAACGATAATTATAATGAAGTCTCAAAATAAGTTCGATTTTATGTCTAAACGGCAATCACAAATAAATGTGTATTCGGGTGCGCGCTCGTAATAAACCCACGGCACGGCACAGTGGTCAGTTTGTATGAAGCGCGGCGCGGCAGACGAGAGGTTAATTTATTATGTATTTTTCCTAATTAATTATGTGTGCGCGTGTGTGTGTGTGCGCGCGTGTGTGTGTGCGTGCGTGTGTTCGTGTGTGTATATATATATATATATATATATATATACATATATATATATATATACATACATATACCGCGTCCGTGGTCTACCACGCTGGCTTAGTGCGGATTGGTAGACTTCACACACCCATGCGAGCATGCAGGTTTCCTCACGAAGTTTTCCTTCTCTGTTAAGTACATTGGTGTCTACAATATAGACTGTACAAGAATTACAAATAATAACTCAGTGGTACGGGACCGGGACTGAACTCACTACGCTTCGATCGTAAGCCATGTTTAAAACCACTATACCACCAATGCACTATATCTATATATCACTGTATCTATATCATCATAGTTAATTTTAATTACAAAATATTAGAAATATTGAGGTAAACATTAATTATTGGTTGTGTATTATAGGTTTTACTATATCTATAGATTATATATACACTATAGGTTATTGGTCGAGTACTTTAACACTGGTAGTTTTAGTGTGACTAGTGCCGTGATTTAAAAAGAATCTATGCAATGCAGTGGAACGTGTACGTACCTATCGTCTGGCGCAGGTGCAGGGGGTGGCGCGGGCGGCGCGGGCGCAGGCGCTAGATGCAGCGGCGGCCGCGGCACGGGCGCGGGGGAGGGGTGCGGTCGGGGCGTGGCGGGGGTAGCCGGCGCCTGTGCGGGCGACGCGTCCCGGAACGCGTTCACAAACGGCGATGCGACGGCACCTGCGCCGCCGCGCAGTTTAGCTTCCGCATGGCCCGGTGACGCTAGCGGCGCTGGTCCATTCGCGCTCAGCGGATACTGCGGCGCAGGCGACTGCATGGGTTGCCCGAACGGAGACATGCCTGGCTGGCCCACGCTGCCCACGCCCACTGAACTGCCCCCATTCGGCGTTTGCGGCATCTGATGATCAAGACACGACATTCTTTATATATTTTTATTGTTTGTTTCCAATTTGTTATGAATCATCCTCAATCCGCATTCGTCCTCGCTACAGAGACACGGATCTCCCCTTATCGGGAGGGGGATTATTTCATAGTCTACAGTTTACATTGGCCTAGTGCAAGTTTGTTATTGACTCTGTTATCTATACTATTATGAAATTGTTTAATGTCAAATTTTTAAAAATCAAAGATATTTAAAAACAAACACTCAGATCGATTAATTAAGGGCTTCTGAAACCAAATCCGTCGATGTTTGTTTGTTTGGGCTTCACGCAAAATCCAGTGGGTTTAACTATTACAGTCTTAAGGTATTATTACGACTTAAATAATGCGGCATGTTTTATCAAAATCGGTCCAGTAGAATTAAAGATACAGCTTGATCCGTTTTAGTAGCCGCCGTTAAGGTACGAGAGGTCAAGTAGAAGTGGTTCATAGCTTTTTGATGGTAAGGCAGTCTATTATACAATATTTTGTTTTGTATGCACTCTAAATAATTATTAGGTTAACTTGCATAACACAGATTCGGGGATATTACAAAAAATAAATAACATAAAAAATTCTTTTGATCTATTTTGACGTATTTTATTAACTATCTTCACCATTAAAAAAATCAATTAGTATGTAAACTACTATAACTATATTGCATTTACGATAAAGTATTTGCAAAACTACCTTCCAAAAATATATGTTACCTAATTTGTAAATATATTCCTAGGTAACTAAACTGTCATCATCATCATCCCCAGTCCATATATTCCGTACTACAGGGGCACGGACCTCCCCTGCTCAGGAGGACAGTAGGCCGTAGTCTACCACGCTGGCCTAGTGCGGGTTGGTAGACTTCACACACCCGTGTGCGGGCATGCAGATTTCCTCACGAAGTTTTCCTTCTCCGTTAAGTACATTGGTGTCTACAATGTAGACTGTACATGAATTACAAATAATAACTCAGTGGTACGGGACCGGAATCGAACCCATGACCCTTCGATCGTAAGCAGTATCTAAAACCACTACACCTCAAATGCGCTTAAACTATATTGTGTACAAAATATAACAGCACTGCACGCCCAGACAAACCACACGGGTTAGTTAGTGTTAAAATTAATTTTGTAAAAAAAAAATAGTTTTTACCTGATTAGGACTGGGTCCAGGAGGACCAACAAGGTTGGTTTGGAAGGTCATCCTGTTGGCAGGAATGCCGAGCGCAATGCCGGGTGAGGGTATTCGCATGGTTGGCAGCGGGGGTTGAGAGCCCATGGTAGGGAGCGTGGGCCGCGTCAATCCGCCGGTGCCGCCCCGCGCTACACCTAGCACGCCTCCGCCGGACATCACGCTTACTGGCTGCTGCTGCTGCAACTGCTGTTGTTGTTGTTGTTGCTGCTGCTGCTGTTGTTGTTGCTGCTGCTGCTGTTGTGCTTGCAGTTGCTGTTGCTCTTTCCTTTTCTGCCGCTTCTCTTCCAGTTCCTTTTGGATTTTGTATATTTTTTCTGCGAGCAGGTGGTAGTATTCGGAGCGCGTACTCGCCATTTCGTACATATCGCCCTCGACTTTTCTCGCATACGCCACTAGATTGTGCATACGCTTATCGAGCATCGCAGTAGGATCTGGTGTTGGAAATATTGCTTGCACCCTGGAAAATCACAACAGTTATTAACCTAATCAAATTTATAGTACTTTTTTTTTCTGGTGTTATCTTCATCAATATATTAGGCCACATACGTCCACTGCGGAACATAGGGCTCCTCTAATGATCGCCAAACCGGTCGGCTATGTGCTACCTGTATCCTTTGATTGCCCGCAATCTTCACCAGGACATCGATCCAACTAGTCGGAGGTCAACACACACTACACTTTCCGGTTTGCCGCTCCAGAATTTAGGACCCCAGCGTCCATTGCTTCTGCGAGCTATGTGCCCCGCCCACAGCAAGTTCAACCTTGTAATCCTTTCAGCTTCAACGGCGATCCTAGTTCTGCGGGCTACCTCATTGAGGATCCATCTCGCAGGGAAATTCCAAATGGAAAGAGCTATTCCATTATTCGCTATGTGACCTTCAGCTTTCTTATGAGGCCCATAGTCAATGGCCTTGTCTCGGATCCATAGGTCATGACTGGCAATATGCACTGATTGTTATCTTTATAGCAAATAATTCTCGATGTTAATAATATGCGATTTTATGAAATTTTATCATTTTTTAAAAGTTGCTTTATTTAGAAAATAGATTAAGTAAGGATGAATAATAATCGTATATAAATTATTTTTATTTTTATTAAATTAAATAGCGTCACTTTCATCTCTTCCCATAGACATCTTGAGCCTAGATAATGCAACAAGATAATGAGCAGCAATATAACTTTTATTAATTTAACGAACATTTATGGCAATCTCCAAGATATCTGCCAAGCGTAAAGTTTATGGCAACTCTTCTTTTCATATTATTGATGGAAACCATGTTGGGCAGTGGTCGAAAAACTTGTCTGATTTACTGGCGATACATGGCAGGCTCCGCCAGATTTTTCACTTTGTCTGATCTTTTTCTACCTAAACCTACCATATTGACAACAAACTTGTGATTGCAATGAATATTTTATACACTTATTTATAAATGAACAATATGAATATAAATTTTACAACATATAATTGTTGGCGTTGATTGTGATAAGGATTATAACAAATAATTAAAATAAACGGTCGTGTTTCATCATCAGAAGCCCGTGAAAGCCCACGGCTGGATATAGGCCTCCTGTTTAAAAAAAGAGGGTTTTTCCCGAATCTCCACGGTTGGCAGGCGTCTTGGAGATGGCAGTAGATTTCGATTGAATAAGAAGATAATGTTGCTGCCCATCACCCTGATGCAATCCCTTAGCTGGTTCTAACTATATCCACAGCAAGAGAGACGCTATTATTATGCTGGCACCAGACAGCAATAAAGCATGCTATGTTTGCCTTTTATCATTTTATGCATTAATGAACACATTCACTGCCACCACTTTCCCGGAATGCCATTTACTTGTTACAACAAATATGATTGAAAAGTGGTAAAAAAAATTATGTGGTAAAGTAGTATTATTAGGCGCGTGATTAGCTTCTTAATATTGGAGCAACATCACGCGCCAGCGCGTGGTCGATGGCGAAAGTGTTTATAAACAGTACTGATGCAGTCATATGTTGGGAGACCTAATAAACAAAACAATTGTAATACTTACAGTTTATGAACAAGGTGGTTTCTGAGATCAGCCGTAATGGAATGGTGCCACTCCTTGGTGCCAGACACAGGATTGGCGGTTACGGCTCCGCCTGGAAGTTGTAGTGTACTGGCACCCATCTGCGACAAAGTAATGCATTGAGAAATAATCTAACATCTTCTTAACAGTTGTTGCCAAGGTAGTGTACATAATTTTATTTACGACTTTGTGGAGATCTACTTTGTTACATAGTACCATATATCCTCAACAGATGGCGACGAGGCTCTCGCGCGATGACATTATCATAGAAGTCTGAATCACGCTAATGAAGTTTGATATCGATTTAGCGTATGTCCCGATATCAACCGTAGAGGCGGTGGCAGGCCCCATCAGTCAACACTGATGTACTCAGTAATACTGCCACTCCTGCCACACTTCGGCCTATAGCTAGTGACATACCGACTTAATCATAAATGTCTTCATCAATATTACCATTGATTATTCATATCGCTATAACTTAATCCGCCTTCCAACACTGCTTTGCACGATTTCCAACGGCTGTAGTGGTGTGTCTAACGCTTTTAAGGGTAGCCATAAGGTTATGTCGCAAAAACAGCCATATTATTATATTTCCTACAGATATACTTACTCAGGTCAAGTCAAGGAATACTTGGTCATTTAGCCTGTCCAGCAAATAGATTTAAGTGAACCCGGGCCTCCCGAATTACTACTGCTTTTTCTTACTCCTTCCGAAATAGCAGTATCCTATATCCTAATAGTCTTTTTCCCAAATTCTATATTTCTTGCTCAAAACACCTCACTACAGGGGGCACCGACCTCCCCCGATCAGAAGGGGGATTAGGCCGTAGTCTACCACGCAGGCCTAGTATGGGTTGGTAGACTCATGAAGCTTTCCTTCTCATAGAGAATTGATGTTTTATTTACTATATAAAACACCATTCCTCGTTCCTGTAGGTCAATTCCTCAATTGTGATCCCTCTTCATTCACTCACTGGCTAGGATCTAAACTGTTTTAGATGGGCTAATTTGTACTTTGTTTTAATGCTTGTGTTTGTTTTTTTTATTCGTAACTAATGTGTAATGGGTGAATTGAATTCAAAGATTTGATCCGCCATCTAATCCCAGAGAAAACGGGTGCCATCAAACATAGGATTTATATGAAATAATTTACATTTCCGTTTACATAATATTGAATTGAACAGAATGATGTGTGCACTTACCAACTGCTGGTGCTGGGGGTGCTGCAGGTCAGGCTGCGGCTGGTGTGCGAACAGCGCCTGCATCTGCTGCGCGGGCGCTACCACTTCGCCGAGCACTGACCGCGGCGCCGCCAGTCGCGCAGGAGCCGCGCGCGCGTACCCCAAACCGGACGATGTGCACACGATACCCAACGCCTCGTACGCGCGCTTCATGTCGGGGGGGCCCTGTGTATTGCCCGCGCTCATGCCGCCCGGCACCGCGCCACCTGCTACTCCAACGCCGCTTGCACTCCCAACGCCGCCCGCGCTCCCAACAGCGCCTCCAACGTTACCAACGCTGCCGACACCCACGTTGCCGGCGCTCACGCCGGTACTCGTGTGCGTCACAGCAGCCGCTGCGCGAGGGACAATCGTTGAGAAACCTAATTATGATTCGGTTTAGCCACACTGTAGCCCTAGTAAAAACTTTCAGTTTCCGAAAACGCGCATTTTTACTGAATAGATTTGTCAAGGTTACCACTAAAGACTAAAAAAATATTAATAGTATTATTAACTATAGAATAAATCAAACGTCAAATGACACAACGAAATGATGTGTTAAATGTTTTCGTGAACTATGGAAAGTGGTACTAGAGACAGTGTACACTATGCACTAGCACATTGCCACAACCTCTATTATGTACTGGAATATGAACTATTTATTAAAATGTTTTGGCATTTTTCAAAGTCTTTACTGCTTTCAACAACAGAATAAAAACAGTATTTTGGCCTACAATCTCAACTCTTTATTATTGATTTAAGAATTAGTTCATGCCATAAATAAATAAATTAAGGATTCAGTTTTTTTATCTATCCTTAAAAAGATATCTTAACCTTAGAAACCAATAAAAAGAATTACTACTAATTTAATATATTCTAACACTAGCTTTTGCCCTCCGATCCGCCTGCGTTAATGTCGGTTTTCCGCTAATTGGCAAATCCCGACACAACCATAGAATTATATAAAAAGTCATGAACCACTTTTACTTGACCTCTTGTACCGTAACGGCGGCTACTAAAACAGGGATCAAACTGTATCTTCAATTCTACTGAACGATTTTGATGAAATATGCCACATTATTTAAGTCGGAATGGCTGTAACAGTTTAACCAAAATGTACTCGCTGGCTTTTGCGTGAAGCTCGAACAAACAAACAAACATCGACGGAAGTTGTTTCAGAAGCCCTTAATTAGTCGATCTGAGTAGTTTGTTTTTAAAAGTCATTGATTTGACAATTAACAATTTTATAATAATATAGATAGATATTCAATAAATAATTAATTTTAACAGGTGAAGTTATATAAAATCTTGTAAAGACTAACTAAACTATTTTATCACATAATTGAAGTATATAGAAGTTGAAACTCATTATGCCATGTTAAATTTATTTGTAATCCTGTAATATGGTAATGAAATTGAACCTAGATTAATTAATTTATTACAAAAGTGCGTGAACTTACCATTCATATTTCTAGTTCTGTCAGCTTGTTTTAGTGGCAAACAAACCGGACAGTCATTCTTATTACAGTGTTTCCAATGGTTGATTATTTGTCTTGACGACGAACAGTGAGGAACCGTGCAGTTCTTGCCAGCCTAAAACAAAACTTAGCATGAACTAAACAATTTGATCTTATATTACTTACTTAGGCTTATGGGGTTCAGATGCTTTTTGAATGCGCTTTCATCTAATAGGGTCTATTATAGGGTATTCGGTCCGTGATACCCGGGTCAAGAAATTTCGGGAATACAAGATTTTCGGATCCGAAAATTATTTGAAGAAAAACGCTGAAAGAATAATTAAAATAACTTTTATTTTTCAATGTTAAAATGCCTAAAGGAAACGATAAAGCAAGAAATAAACTGTCTCATAGTTATCGGAACAGTATGGTATTTTTGATAGCTTGTTTCACTGACAAAAGAAATGATAAAAATTAATAACTTTGATTATTCCTTTCAGATTTATAGAACACAAGTTTTCAAGATTTATTTTATTAGAAAGTAGTAGTAATATATCCTTATCAGTATAAATATTTATAAAGAGTAAGACAACTTTATATGTTTTTGCTGTAGTTATTTTGGTAAGAGCACAAAGTGCAAGTTGACATACAGACAAGGAGAATTTTTAGTGGATTTTTCTCGTAAGTCAATTATTAGTTAATTAGAAACAATGAATAACTTTACTCAAAAAACACAAGCCGTTATTTGAAAAAAAAAAAAACATTAATTTCCGAGGATTTGTATTTTGTGTCATTTCAAACTTTTGACGCATGATTTTTGGGAAAAATTATTCAGTTTTAAGAACGCTATCACAACACCAGGAGAACGACTAAATAATTATTAATTATAACGACTTTACTCAAAAAACACAAGCCGTTATTTGAAAAAAAAAAAAACATTAACTTTCCGAAGATATATATTTTGTGTCATATTTCAAACTGTTGACACATGTTTTTTGAGAAAAATTTTCAGTTTTAAGAACGTTATCACAACATCAAGAGAACAACGACTAAAAAATTATTAATTATTTTGTAAAGAAGTTTATTTTTGTTTTTTATCGATAAAGCTATATAATAATCATAAACCGATCTACTGTTCCACTGCAGGGCACAGGTCTCCTCTCAGAATGACAGGGGTCATGATATGGTCCAGCACGACGCTGGCTTAGTACGGGTTAGATTCACACGTCATCGAAAAAATCTCTCAGACATCCAGGCTCACACACAATTTTTTCATTCATCACCTGAAGCCAGTGATAATTAATTATTAATACGCACATAATTTCAAGAAGTCAAAGGTGCCTTAGATTAAATTCGCGATCTTCGAGACTTGGTATGCATATCATGCCAGTAGACCAGAGGACCTCAAATCTTTTGTCTTATAGACAACTTATAATGTTTTTCAATTTAGGGGAAACCCTCATAGCGTAGTTAATATGAATTTATTTATTCAATAAAAATCTACTACAATCTCTAGAACGCCTGCCAAGAGTGGAGATTATGGCAAAACCCTCCTTTTTATGAAGGGGGTCCATGCTAAGCAGTGGACTCCCACAGGCTGTGTGATGTGATAGTGTCTAATATTATTCAATTTCGCATGTATAATTTCATGAACAATAATTCCAATAGCATGAAATGACATTTTGGTCTCCGAAATTTAAAACGCGCTATGTAATCGCATACATCATAGCGATGTGCGACTATGAATAATATGAGTTAATTCGAATTCATTCGAAGTAACAAATCGTTCAAATAATTCGAATCAATCGACTGACAAAGCCGACGGTGATTTAAGCGAACGACTTCGCTATATAGTACCACGCATCCTCAACAGATGCAGCTCTAGAGTGACGACACTGACATATAAGTCTAAATCACGATAACAAAGTTTGATAGCGACTTAAACGTCCCAACATCGAATGTCGGGGCAATAGCAGGACTCGCCAGAGAACATCCGTCTGGTCGGAAGATCTTCCCTTTTCCGATTCTGGCACTCCTGCCACACTTCGAACCTACTACTAGAGACGTAATTTATTTATTTATTGGTAAACACAGTATCTAGATAACACAGAAATGTATAACATGTAAATCATAAATATACCAATTAAGTTTCCACTTATAAGTCACACACACCAGTAAAACTAATAAAAAACATATTTTTGAAAATTAGGGAATTAATAGAGCAACTTATTAATTAATAAATTTTAGATATTTAGTTTTATATTTATTTAATATTTTATATTAATTTTATATTTTGATTTTTATATATTAATCAATTTTGGATATTTTCTTTTTAAAAACTATTATGCAATTAAATAAATCGACAACAGTGTATCTTTCGTTATATTTGTGACAAACCCGATACAGAAAAAAAATCCCAGCACATTTTGATTTACACAACGGCACCTCAAACGTTGAGCGAGAAATGTGGACATTTAAAAATAAGTTGCTCATCAAAAGGGGTGAATCAACCAAATTATTAATAATCTTATAAAGGGTTTTTCAACAAGAACTTTGTTTTTCAATTGGAGCAACACCAACAACATGACAGTTCTGACATTTAGTTTTTTGACGTATTCGTAGTAGATCCTTTGGCAATCGTTACAATGAATTCAATTTCGCACGAAAATCGAATTAAAATAATTAAAATCCACTATGAAAATGGTGGTTCTGTTAAAGTTACATTTCA
>WUAW01011807.1:6143-16210 GCA_017165845.1 Thaumetopoea pityocampa | reverse complement strand
ATTGTAGACACCAATGTACTTAACGGAGAAGGGAAACTTCGTGAGGAAACCTGCATGACCGCATGGGTGTGTGAAGTCTACCAACCCGCACTAGGTCAGCGCGGTAGACCACGGCCTAATCCCCCTCCTGATCAGGGGAGGTCGGTGCTCCTGTAGTGGGGACGATATGGACTGGGGATGATAATGAAATGTCTAATTTTATAAATCAAAGACATTAAAAAAAAAGCTACTCAGATCGACTAATTAAGGGCTTTTGAAACCAAATCCATCGATGTTTGTTTGTTTTTTCGAGCTTCACGCAAAAACCAGCGGGTAGAACTACTACAGTCTTAAAGGTATTATTGCGACTTAAATGCTGTTATTAATACTTAATTAGTCGATCTGAGTAGTTTTTTTAATATCTTTGATTTAGAAAAAAATTGAACATTTAACAATTTTATAATAGTTTAGATGAGGTTTTAATTGTACAAAGAGTTTAGATGGTCTGTCAGCTTTGGTATTCTAAACTAACTGCAAAGGCTTTCTTAGGGTGTTAAAACGAACTGAATATAAACGAGCACACATAGTGATACGGTCAAATAGTGATACGGTCAAATAGTGATACGGTCAAATAGTGATACGGTCAAATAGTGATACGGTCAAATAGTGACACGGCCAAATAGTGATACGGTCAAATCAACTTGGAGAAGTTTTTGAGTTTGTAGTAATGTATGGTCACCAGATAAGTCTATCCTGTCCGACAAATAGACTTAAGTATACGGGTAAGCGACCCCGGCCTCCCGAGCTACTACTGTCTCTTCCTACTCCTTCCGAGATAGTAGTATCCTATATCTTATAGTCCTTTTCCTAAATTCCATATTCCTTCTTCAATGTACCTTTCCTACCTCATCCTTTTTCCTTTCTTCTCCAATAAGCCGTGGGTACGCAATGAGGAACTTTAATCACTTTTGAACCTCATAAAAAGCCGGCGTCGGTTTCGCCACCCGACACGTCTCGTTGCCCGCGGGGGCGAAATGTGGGCTGCGGATAGCCACTATGCTACATTGAACAATTATAGCTGGTGAAAAGAAGTGGAAGCCAATGGACTTGCGATAGAAACCCCTTGACTGTACCTTGCATTTATACATACATATATACGAAATGGATAAATTTGTGAAGTTCAACTCGTCCCTTTTTGAGCTTAAAACACCAGTAAGCAGAAAATCAAACAGTTGCCAGTGAAAATTTCTATACCGAGGCCAGAATTATTCCGAAATAATTACGTGTATACGGCTCCAATAATTTTTAATATGTTGCCAAAACGGATCGTAGATTTACCATCCAAACAATTTTGTTAAATTACGGAAAATGTTGGTATCTGACAGTTTTATAAAGTTAAGGAATTATCTAAAAAAGTATTCGAGTAATTCATTTCATATTAGGAATGCATTGTAGTTACTGACAGTATTGTGAAATGACTTGTATTGTTGACTACCGTAAAAATATGTAAATTCTTGTTTAAATAATTACTTTTCTTGACTAAGTAATTATTAAGAATATCTTAATAATTTCTTTTGAAACATTTGCACGACGATGTTTTCAAATATAGTGAATCTGAGTTAAATGTAAGAACCTATGTATAACCTATATTTTAGCGAATAAAACATTCTTAATTTATTCATTCATTAATACATTCATTAATTCATTCTTTCATTCATTCAATTATTCTTTCATTCATTAGTTCCTTCATTCATTCTTCATTTATCACTCTTATTACAAAATGGATTTCTTTATATAAGAGGATATAAATAGGCAAGCAAGTCACCTGATGGTAAGCGATCACCTCTGCCCATAGACACTCGCAACACCAGGGGGATGGCAGATGCGTTGTCGGCCTTTAAGAAAAGTGTAGGTTCCTTTCTTGAAGGTCCCCAAGTCGTATCCTTAAAGATTAGACTAACACCCGGATTTAGAAATCAAAATATTGTTCAACCAATCTTTTTATTTTATCTATTTAATTTACATAGTTGTCAAATCAATTCGACTTTCTAATTTAGTCATTCATTTCTAAAAGTTTTAAAAACTCGAGTGTGTTTGTATAAAATGTAGGAAAGTTATAATATTTTATACAGTTATACACAAGAACTGAACTTCTAAGGATACCTCCATCCGTTGCAAAGTTAATGCGTATAAGATGCTCTAAAACTATACTCTAAGCAAAGGCAAAAATACTTCCATCCATTGATCGAATGATCCAAAGAACGAATGAGCCAAAAAAAAAATGAAACTAGAATAGGTTTATTTTTTCTCTGGTATCACTAAAAATGCTAATTTTTATATTGTGATGATTGAAATTATTTTCTGTTTTAAAACTATACCTATTCTTAACACGAAGATGAATGAAAATCATTTAAGAAAAATGTCGCAAAATACATACATAAAATCACGTCTTTTTCCCTGTCCTCCGGTGGGGAATCGAACCCCGGTTTTCCGCGTGACCAACGAGGATTCTGACCACTACACTGCCGAAGAATTGGGTTAGGCAGAGACCACTTTTATCAACTTGCTACGAGAGAATTGACTATCNGGATACCTCCATCCGTTGCAAAGTTAATGCGTATAAGATGCTCTAAAACTATACTCTAAGCAAAGGCAAAACTACTTCCATCCATTGATCGAATGATCCAAAGAACGAATGAGCCAAACAAAAAAAAAATGTGATTAAAATAGTTTTATGTTTTCTCTGGTATCACTAAAAATGCTAATTTTTATTTTGTGATGATTGAAATTATTTTCTGTTTTAAAACTATACCTATTCTTAACACGAAGATGAATGAAAATCATTTAAGAAAAATGTCGCAAAATACATACATAAAATCACGTCTTTTTCCCTGTCCTCCGGTGGGGAATCGAACCCCGGTTTTCCGCGTGACCAACGAGGATACTGACCACTACACTGCCGAAGAATTGGGTTAGGCAGAGACCACTTTTATCAACTTGCTACGAGAGAATTGACTATTAATGGCCCACTTTTCACCCTCGTGGGAAACGAGACGTGTCGGATGGCGAACCACGACGACACCATTTTATGAGGTTCAAAAGTGATTTAAATTCCTCATTGCGTTCCCACGGAAAAAGGATGAGGTAGGAAAAGCATATTGAAGAAGGAATATGGAATTTGTGAAAAGGACTATAGGATACAGGATACTACTATCTCGGAAGGAATAGGAAGAAACAGTAGTAGCTCGAGAGGCCGGGGTCGCTTACCCGTATACTTAAATCTATTTGCCGGACAGGCTAAAAGATTAAGTACTCCCTAACTTGCAAAATATAAAATAAACATATAATAAAATCGTAATCCAGCCGTGTCTGTACAATGAATATTTTTTCACAAAAAACCAGTCATACAGGTTGTACTTATGTTACCGGAGCCAAAAATATAATTTTTAGAATTTTTGTCTGTGTGTTTGTGCACGCTAATCTAAGAAACGGCTAAACCGATTTGAATGTTGTTTTTATTGTTGCATTGTGGCAAGCTTCCAGTAACATTTGGTGTTTGTTTCATTTATCTATCTTTCATTTTTATTAAGATCGGAGAAAATGATTTATGTATAATTTCGCTATTACCGAATACCCACGTGGACGAAGTCGCGGGCACAGCTAGTAAAATAAATATATGTTTTTCTTTTTATTGAAAGCAATATTGCGTATTTAATTTGCANTGCACGCTAATCTCAGAAACGGCTAAACCGATTTGAATGCTGTTTTTATTGTTGCATTGTGGCAAGCTTCCAGTAACATTTGGTGTTTGATTCATTTATCTATCATATATCTTTCATTTTTATTAAGATCGGAGAAAATGATTTATGTATAATTTCGCTATTACCGAATACCCACGTGGACGAAGTCGCGGGCACAGCTAGTAAAATAAATATATGTTTTTCTTTTTATTGAAAGCAATATTGCGTATTTAATTTGCGTATCCGCAAACAATTTTTTTGCTTACTGATACTGATTGGGCGAAATTCATTAAATTCTCCCAGTTGACCGCACCAAAATTAATTTCTGCCTAACAATATTTTACGAAGTTATAACTAAGTTCGTAAAATCAATATACCGATGGGTAGTTAATATTACCGCATTTCGAAAAATTAATCTCAGAACAAAATAATCATTTAAAAAACTAAAACAACACGCTTTATAAGAAAACCGAACTAAAAGATAAAAAATAATTTTACAAGCGTGGGGTGCTTTTTATGACTTTTACGTTTTCCTCTTGGAGACTTTACTTTTGGCAATATCTGTTTATTATCAAATATATTGAGGTGCGCTATGCACCCCACGCTTTCGATTGTAAAATTATTTTTATTTTTTAGTTCTTTTCTTATAAAGCGTGTTGTTTTAGTTTTTTTAAAACTATTATTTATTTTTCATTTTTTAGTTCGGGTTTTTTTTTAATATTCTAATGTTTGTGGCCAGGATCTTAGAAAAAATTTATGACATTATTATATTGTCATTGGTCCTTTAGAAGTATGCAAAGTTTCAAGTCGATCCGATGGTATAAATGGCTGAAAATCGTGTCCAAAGATTCCGTTACATAGATAGATTAGATATTAGATAAAGTCAAGTAAAGCATGTAAAAACAATACGAGCCAACAAAACTTAAGGCCAGATAATACGGGTATTAATCATCTTATGCTTTCAAAAGGATACCCTCTTTAGGTCTGCACCAAACAATTTCACGAAGAATGCAAGCCGAGATCCGTCCTGAGGCGGACTTGGAATGTCGACGAACTTTATTCATATGCCCCTCACAGCCGCGCTTCTTAGACGTTTTGGTTGGGGTATTAGTTATAAGCTGTAGCGAGTTTAGAACGCGATGAAATAATCGCTATGTGACATTTTATATGAAGTGTTTCCGTATCTTGTATATCAATTTATAGCAGAGTGATAGATGACCAATGATGATTATGTTATTGGGTATCTAGATAATCAACAGTTATAGGTAGGAGTGGCAATATCAGAAAAGGAAAGTCATTCCGCTCAGACCGGTGTTATATCTAGCGGGGCCGGCCTCTGTCTGCGACGGTTGATGTTGGGACGTTGTATATATGTTAAATCGCTGTCAAACTTCTTTACCGTGATTCAGCTTTCTGTTATAATGTCGGCATTCAAGAATTGCGCCATCTGTTGAGGTTGCATGGTACTATGCAGCAAAGAAAAATACTAAAAAAAATATACATATTTTTCATTAGTACCGACATAAATTGATTAAAATGCCAATGATAATTAGACGCATAACGCTGATAATATTAATGACATTTAATTGATATTTATAGTGTACTGATATATATTAATATATGTACCGCAGTTTGACGTCATATACCAAATCTCATTGTTGTGAGTAGATCCAGGGTAAGTCTATATTACTTTTATTAATACAAAAATAAAACCCTATTTTATTAGAATAAAAAAGATCTGTGTAAATATAGAGTACAAAATTTATAATATTTTGAATTCATCAAAATTTCTTCGTGTCTTAGTTTTATTTTGTATAGATTTTGAGCTATGAAGAGGAAATAAATGGTCATACATACACGTATTCATATTTAGTAAAAAAAAAAAATTATATTATTAGTGTGGATTATTTATGATTAGGCCTTTTTAGTGTAGAAAACGCCTGATTCTTACCGCTGTGCCGAGATTACGGCACAAAGATTATGTAGAGTAAGTACCTACTAAAAATTGCACAAGTTTTAGACGTCTGACTTTTCGAAATCATGTGCATATTAATAATTTAATAATCACTCGCTTTAAACGGTAAAGTAAAAGACAGCGAGGAAATTGTGAGAGATTTCCTTCACGGTGTATGTATAGAGTTAGACCGCAAGGTCAGCATGGTGCTGGTAGGATTATACTATAATCCCGTGTTCTACAGTTGATGATCCGTTTCCTGTAGTCAGATGGGTTGTTGATGATGATGAAGTTGTTCCTATAAACTCGTAACAAAATATCGGCATGTATTATTGTCCAGCGCCAGTCAAATAATATTGGCATATAATTAAGGCATGTAATTTATCAAATGATGGCTCAAAGGATTGTAAAACTGAAGTGGCATCGGGCAGGGTACATAGCTCGCAGAATCGATTAACGCAGGGGTTTTAAAGTGTTGGAGTGGTGGACCGATGATCTGGTGAAAGTCGCGAGCAATCCTTGAATGCAGGCGGCTCATAGCCGCTCGGTGTGGCAATCATTAGAGGAGGCCTATGTCCAGCAATGGACGTCTGTGGGTTGATATGATGATGATAATAATTAAAGAGACTTGTTATGCTCTTGTTGTGCGCATTGATGGTGTAGTGGTTTTAGTCACGGCTTACGATCGAAGGGTAGTGGGTTCGAATCCCGGTCCCATACCACTGAGTTATTATTTGTAATTCATGTACGGTCTACATTGTAGACACCAATGTATTTAACGGAGAAGGAAAACTTCGTGAGGAAACCTGCATGCTCGCATGAGTGTGTGAACTCTACCAACCCGCACTAGGCCAGCGCGGTAGACTAAGGTCTAATCCCCCTCCTGATCAGGGAGGTCCGTGCCCCTGTAGTGGGGACGATATGAACTGGGGATGATGATGATGATGATGTTATGCTCTACAGTGGGACGGTAGATGACATCAAACAACTAACTAGCATTAACTAATTTACAATAGCAGCTCATATCTCATAACTTGTACCACACCACCGTATTATATTGTACGTTCGCACACACTACTGTACCGTAACAATTTGCGTTTACTTTAGATTTCGCATTTGCATTTTGTGACTGCTCGTAAACGTGGTAATAATACCGGTGCGATGGTAACTTACAAATGTATATACATCATGTAACAGCAGTAAGTAGTGTAAGTTAAAGTATGACGAGGTGGCAGGGCTCGAGAAAGAAAGCTCTAATGGCTTGACCATTTAGAAAGTATGAGTGAGATTCGATTGACGAAATAAATATACCGGGCCAATGTGAGTGGAAGTGTCAGAAGAAGGAGCTTAGGAAAACCTACCTTGATGAAATCAACAACTTGTTTCAAAAAGATCAACTTCGTAGCACCCTTAAACCCGAAAGTGTATGAAAAGTTGCATGAATGTGAAATTTTGGCAGTTGATGCTATTTATATTGAAAGCATCCACTAAGAATCCAAACATCCTTTCTTACTAAGGTTCTTACTACTTCTAATTTCACCTCTATAGGAATTTTAATATACCCACTTCTGGTTAAAAGCAAATGTACACGTGTGTACATCGTTGTTTTTCAAAACATTACCCCTAAGGGGGTGAATTAGCTCAGTAATTTTAGTCCCAAAATGGAACACCGCTAACGTCGTTTACAAAGAGGTACTACGTCAATTATAACTAACTAAAATAAAAACTAAATACGCGAGTGAAGCCGCAGGCAACAGCTAGTATTTGATAAATTCAATACAGATTCATTTAATATTCTCATACAATCATTTACGTAGTGCGAGAACTATTTTTTTTTTATAAAAACAGAACATATTGAAATTTGTGGTATGAAAGATGTAGTGACAAAGATAGAGAAAGGAATGCTTCGATGGTTTGGAGACAGAGACGATTGATGAAAGAAGATTGATGAAGCAAATTTATAAGACGAGTCTGAATGGGCAAATCGGTAGGGGTCGACCCAGGCGAACGTATCTCGACCAAATCGAAGTCGTGTTGATGAAAGGTCAGGTTAGGAGTGCCCGCAACCGACGAGCGTGTATGAAAGCGTTGATGAAAGTAGAAGAAGCGAAAGATGTTTGTCAGGTTCGTAGCAAGTGGAAAGAAGTGGTCTCTGCCTACACCAACGTGCAAAAAGGCGTGACTGCATGTATTTATGTATGTAAAAGCGAACTGATTTTATTAAAAAAAATTGTCAGTGCCTAAATTAAATCGCTATCGCGGGTCCTGTATGCGTATTTACCTACCCTCAAATGCCGTCACCGTTCAATCATAATTTCACTCTCGCTACCGGCCTAATACAACAAATTGTAAAAAAAGGCGGCGACCCGATGCACGGACAGGATTAGAGATGTGGGAAACCTACAGTATGTATTAGTTACCGAGTAACGGGTATATGCGTACGTGCGTGTGTGCGTGCGTGCGTGTGTGCGTGGTGAAATAGAGAGAAAGAGAGAAGAATAGAGAAACAGAATGAGTATCGTGTGAATTCGTGTGTGTGAGCAAGAGCGGGTTTGTTTAGTAATTTTGAATAATTCGTTAGCAAAATGTTTGATTACAAATATTTTTATACAACCGTATTGTGCGTGCGTCAATTTGTACCAATTAATATTATCCAGTAGTGTTGAGTGTGCGCATTTTTAACGAAGTTAGTAATTTTGATGAAATAAGTTTTTTTTAATATTTTTGCTTTTCTTTAATTATTAAAACTTAAAGTGCATAATTTATAAATTTAAATTTTGTATGAATAATTGAAAATGGTCTTTGTTCTTTATAATTATAAGTTTTATTAATTTCACATATTAATAAAATGCTTTTATTCTAAAATAAGATATTTCAACATATATTTTATTGTATAGTGTTGAAAGAGTTGAAATTATTTGAATTTATGGCGGTATGATTGTAATATTCAGTTTCTATCTATGCTATTATAAAATGGTTAAATGTCAAATTTACAAAAATTGGAGATATTTAAAAACAAACTACTCAAATCGGCTAATTAAGGGCTTCTGAAACCAAATCCGTCGATGTTTGTTTGTTTGTTTGATTGTTCACGCTTCACGCAAAAACTAGCCGTTAGATTTTAGTTAAACTATTACATTCTTAAAGGTATTATTTTAACTTTTGATGAAACATGCCGATGCATTTAACATCAGCATGTTTTATCAAAATCGGTCCAGTAAAATTGAAGATACAGCTTAATCCTTCTTTATTAGCTGCCGTTAAGGTACGAGAGCTCAAGTAAAAGTGGATAGATGCTTTTTATATAAATTATTTCATATTACGTTTTCGGTTCACAGGGATTTTCGTAAGATCCATCTGTTAATTAATAAATTAGTAAACTTTAAGTTTTATCCAAACGAACAATTTACCCATTAAATAAATCTACATTTATAACTAGAGAATAATTTTAGTAACGAGCGCTGATTATTTTCGTAACGATTACATGCGGGTACATAATATCTCGTTACTTTTACAGCCCTAAAGTGGATCGAACGCTCGTTCCCGCGCGATTCACCTGTCATGGCGACCATCCATCATGGCGGGCGTTGCGCGCCAAAAAGCAACATATTTTCTGCGCGCAAATTGGCATAGGTAATTACACCTATTAATATGTAATTCTGACTGTTATGTGGTGTTGGTATAATAACAGAGAGATTGCTTTTCATCCCGTGGGTGCTCTGAGAACCAGCTAAGAGATATACCGCGATAATGGGCATCAGCGTTATCCGTTTATTCAATCAAAATCTACTGTGATGATATGGCCAAACGTGGAAATTATGGCAAATCCCTCCTTTTTGAGAAGGAGGCTTATGTCCAGCGGCGGTCTTCCACAGGCTGATGACGATAGTGATAAATATAATATTATAATATAGTATTAGATAATATAGTATAGTGATAATATAGTATTAGATAATATAGTATAGTGGTAATATAGAATTAGAGTTTTAATTGAGTTAAAACAATTAAATAGGTTTTTTTTATATAAGAGCGGGCAAACAGGCAAGCGGGACACCTGATGGTAAGTGATCATAGCTGCCCATAGACATCNTCTACTGTGATGATATGGCCAAACGTGGAAATTATGGCAAATCCCTCCTTTTTGAGAAGGAGGCTTATGTCTAGCGGCGGTCTTCCACAGGCTGATGACGATAGTGATAAATATAATATTATAATATAGTATTAGATAATATAGTATAGTGATAATATAGTATTAGATAATATAGTATAGTGGTAATATAGAATTAGAGTTTTAATTGAGTTAAAACAATTAAATAGGTTTTTTTTATATAAGAGCGGGCAAACGGGCAAGCGGGACACCTGATGGTAAGTGATCATAGCTGCCCATAGACATT
>WUAW01011806.1:38688-55602 GCA_017165845.1 Thaumetopoea pityocampa | reverse complement strand
TGGAATTCGATTGGAGAGGCCTATGTTCAGCAGTGGACAGCTATGGGCTGAAATGATGATGTTGATGATGAAATATTGCGGCATGTTTCATCAAAATCGGTTCCCTAAAACCGAAAATACAGCTTAATCTCTGTTTTAGTAGCCGCCGTTGAAGAACTAGAGTTCAAGTAAAAGTGGTCTATTGTTTTTTCTATAAATCTACTATTTTTTCGAGATTTCTCATGTAGCGGAAAACCGACATTCACGCGGGTGGAGCCGCGGGCAAAAGCTTGTTTGTTATAAATCTCGTCATCCAAATTTCTTTATTATTCAGGTTTCCAAAAATAACACGCATTTTTTAATCCACTAATTCGGATGTGCCGTCTGTACAACGAACTGGTTAAAAGTAACAAATATTTAGACATCGCTTACATCAATTTGTCATCATTTAAGGGGATTATCAGAAAGCTTGTTTATATTTAATTATGTCAAAATTTAAACACCTTTATTCTAAATACCTTTACTTTTTCATTCTAAATTTGTTTAAGTAGGTACGAGTATGTCATGAAAAATTAATTTATCCTGACACATGGTTTCGTGGACAAGTCTAGTTATAGTATGTCTCAATGTTTATGTTTGGGATGTATTGTGACTGTTCTCTTTTGTATTTTTTGTCAATAAATAAATAAAATAAATTCCAAAAGTTACATATTGATAATTCGTGCCCTTATACTCCAAGGTGATTTTCCGAGATTTTGTTTGAAACTAAATTTTTTTATTAGCATTCAGTGACAATGTGGAGGTATTGTTTAGAGGATTCTTCATGGTGAAATTAAATATCTTGACTCCTAACAGATTTGAGCTGATGGTAAGGAATCCGGGTAACGACAGGCATGACAACGTCGCCTATCCCTATTAACATTGTCGGATCTGAAAATCAGCAACTTTAAAGGAAAGCGCTTCAAAGTTAATATTTTTTATAATTATAATTCTAATCTATCTATCAAATCTTTACAGCTATACATATAATAAAATCGTAAACGAGCTGAGCCTGTACATGGAATATTTTTTGAAAAAAAAAAAATAGCAATGTATAGATGTTGTACTTATGTTGCCGATATCAAAAATATAGTTTTTAGAAATTTTGTCTATTTGTCGGTTTGTGCGTTTATGCATGCTAATCTCAGAAACGGCTGAACCGATTGGAATGCAGTTTTCACTGGAGCATTATGGCAGGCTTCCTATAATATTTAGTGTTTGTTTCATTCCAATCGGCTTACAAACAATAATATTAAGTTAATTGAAATAATACGCGATATTCTACAAACGCGCTTCGGTCGATTTAGCTAAAACTTGTTGACTGTAGTTTGAAAAACGGTGATTGGAAGTTTATATGAACATAAGCTAAAAAAATAATGCATGGTTTCCGAAAATAATGAATAATGAATGAATCTAACGACTTGTGTCATTTCTAATAAAACCAACATTTAATTTCAAGTGAACGAAGCGGGCACCTGCTATTACTCGTACAAAAAGAAAAGCAAAAAATATAGGTTTTATATAATTAACCTTTTTTCTATTTTCATTTATTTTTCCAAAACATTTATTTCTGTTAAACATTATTTAATTTAATTTAATTATTGTTAATTTGGTCTTTACTTTTCTTATTATGTATTTTGTTGTGCTAAAGCTAATGTTGTTATTTTTTTTTATTAAGGTCAGAGAAAACAATTTGAGAATAATTTCGCTCTTGCCGAATATCCATTTCATTAAATGCCTGTCCCTATTAACAAAGTCACATCTGAAATTTTTTTTATGAAGAAATAAAACTTTGAAGCGCTCTCCTGTAAAGTTGCTGATTTTCAAATCCGATAATGTTAATAGGGACAGTCGAGTCGTGTCCAGTCACCCAGCTACAAGGTTTTGTTATAGTAAACAAAATCGGATTAAAATATGTGTGTCGCTATAAGATAAAAAATCCAAATACAAATTTATAAATTTTGTTTATTATGTAGGATGAAATTGTATCCTGAAAATTGGAAAATACCGACAATACCTTATTATATGTACTGGTATAGATGCATACAAAAAAAATGTATTCATTTCATCATTGTCATACAGTTGACCAAAGTTAATCGCTTTTGCAAATAACATCTCTAAAATCGTAACAAATGCCGAGCAATCAAAATTTCACGAGCCGAGTCGGCGGCGGCCGTAATTAAATTATACATTCATGCATAAAATGCCCATTACGGTGTAATGGCGGCCGTGCGTGCAAATTAGCGATTATGTCTAACGAGACTGATCGAAGAATCCTAGGGGTTGAACCAGCTGAAGGCTCCAACTGATTTTATTATAACCTAATGGCACGAATACATGCATCACTATCATCAGTCCCTGGAAGTCCACTGCTGGTCATAGATTGCCTCATTAAAAAGGAGGGATTTGCCATAATCTCCACGCTTGGCAAATACCTTGAAGATCGCAGCAGGTTTTGATTGAATAGCAGGATAACACTGTTGCCCATTATCTTGGTACATCCCTTAGTTGGTTCTCATAGCACCCATGGGAAAATATTAAGAGACGCCATTACTCAGCCAGCGTTACAGAGCATATTATCTGCATCTAAGGTAATTGACAGCAGTGTTTCTGGGATACAAACAAATAATGGGTTAACGATTGGTATAAAAATTGCCATAAAAACAATACTTCAATCTGTCAAGCTAATTTCTCCTTTTTTAAGATTTAATCTAATTAAAATAATCAGACCAAACAAGTTTATTTGGCAAATAAAATTGCAGATGATTACAAGTTATAAAATATTTATAAAATTTGCCGAATAGGGAATATCTCAGTTTAATGCCGAAAATAAATTAATTACAGTTCACTCTACTTCTGCCATAACTGTAGTGACTAGAGAACATAAAAACACTGAGCTACCGCGATAATTGTTATTAAATACATAATAAATAGTAAATAATAACAGAACGATTGCAGTTCCCGCGAACAAACACACAGCATATTATTTCATATCGCCAACGTATTATAAAACCGTCTAACTAAATGTTAAAATACCTAAACAGAAAAGCTATGCTCTGAATTTCCCTGCGAGATATGATCCGTTATGAAATATCCGCAGGAGAACTAGAGTCGTTAATGACACTCAAAGGATACCTAAAAGAAAATTTTATTTCAGGCAATTTATAGGGAAGCGCTATGCATCAATATAAAACAGTTATTGTTTTCACATTGATAATAATGACGAAAATTATAATAAAATCTTCATAAAATTAATAAAGGTCAAGGATTGTAAAGCTGAAGTGGCAGTGGGTGCGGCACATAGCTCGCAGAACCGATAGATATTGGGGTCCTAAAGTGCTGGAGTGGCGACCTCTAACCGCAAATCGTAATGCGGGTTGACCCCCGACTAGGTGAACCGATGACCTGGTGAAGGTCGCGGGCAATCGGTAGATGTAAACGGCTTATTGCAATTTGGTGTGGTGATTATTTAAGGACCACCACCATTTATAACTAGCGGTGGACGTCTGTGGCTGTTGGCTAATATGTAATATTGAAAATTAATAATCAAGGATCATTCTGTATTAGGTAATTAAAATCTATCACATAAATTCATTCGGTAAAGAAAAATTGCAACTTATTTAACCTTTGACCGTGCCCTAATGTGCCACAGATAAAAAAGATTTATATCGGCTCATGAACGAATGGATAAAAACAAAAATGGTATTGCATTTCCTCTGGTAGGCGGGACGACCGTAACAAAATTACAATTAATATGATTTACAAACTACATAAATAACACTTCAAATGATTAAATACGACGCCTCGAGACATAACACCGCTGGAACCACTTGGGGATACCAGAGACTAAAATAAAGGTGTTGTACTTCATTGAAGAATGCATTTTGGAAATATGGGGATACCAGAAACTAAAATAAAGGTGTTGTGCTGCGTTGAAGAATGGATTTTGGAAATATTATATCATAATTCGAATTAAGTAATTCAGTTTCCAAGATTACTCTCACGATATCGATATTATGTTGATTTGTTAATTTTAGATTTACCAGGTTTTTTTAGCTATCAAGAAGTGGCGAGATATGGTATTGTGTTGTGACAAATACTATATTTGCAGTCAAAAAGAAGTAGAAATAATTCAAAGTTAATCGTATATAGCATATCACATTCTTTTATAGAGAGATATATCGAGTAGTGGAATAATTATTAGCAGTCCAAAAGGGCTTAAAGAAATGGAAATAATTCAATGTTAATTGTATATGGACATATCACACTCTTTTATAGCGGCCTATGTCGAGTAGTAGATTTCAGTAGGGTGATAATGAATTGTATATTTAATCTATTGATTGGTTATCAATATATTGCACTTTTTGATAATCTTAGATACTTATTTCCCATGAATTAATAATTACCCTAAACTAGAGTACTTTGTGTAAGATGGCCACACTAACTGACGTTAACATTGTATTTTAAATTTTTGTTTTGTATATCTCTATTGATATATGAGGTCCGTGGTTATACCATCCTATAATCGTCATCATCATCATCAGTCCACTGCTGGACATGGGCCTCCACCTTAAAAAGAAGGGATTTGCCATGATCTGCACACTTGGCAGGCGTTTTGGAGATCGCAATAGATTTTGGTTGAATAACAGGATAATGCTGCTGTGAATTATACAAGTACATTTCTTAACTGGTTCCCACAGCAGCCACGGTAATAGAACGTTATTATTATGTCGGCGCTACGCAGTTGATAACACCCTATTATACCAAGCGATAAAATATCATACATACATACACTCACGCCAATATCCCATAAGGGTAGATAGAGACTATAGTATATACTACATACATACAGTCACGCCTCTTTCCCATTTAGGTAAGCAGAGACTACTTAATTCCACCTACTACGATCGTTTAATGAACAAAGTGGATATCCGCAGCCCGCAGTAAAAATGTCATTTTTTTATATATGGTGGGTGCTATTGGAGTTTGATTATATATATAGATTATTATTCAAAAAAAAAACTTAGAGTAACAATAAAAGTTTAAAGTAACCTTAATCTGTAAATAATAATTAAAAAATAGTTTATAGATTTCAACGAATCTAACTGATGATATTTTTCAACCATTTTACAAGCTACACGCCGTTTTAAATGCGGCAACACAAAAAAATATGAAGTGAAAAAGCACTGGTCGGCTGGAATAACGCGTTCTCAGTGTGTCGGGTGAGTTTGTTTAAAAAAAAGTAAAAAAAGTCATCGAGCGAGAGGTGTGATTTGTGTGCTTTTTCGCGCTATCCGATCCAGCGCAGACGATTAATGATATGACATATGCGATATCGATTATATTTTTAACATTCACTTAAAGGTATAATGTTGTCGAATCAGATGAATTGGAAGTGGAAGAATTTGTACGGTAAATTGTAAATGGAGATTTATCATCAACCTATCGCTGGTTATCGCTGAATGTATCTAAGGCTCTCGGCACCACTCTCTGATCCTGTGGGTGTTATGAAAATCAGGATTCACCGGGATAAGGCAGTAGGGTTATATAACTATGGTCTCTAAAACGCCTAACAAACGTATAGATTACGGCAAATCTCTATCTTTTACGAAGGAGACCTGTATCCAACACCACTACTGGATTAGTCTCTTCCATAAAAGAAAAGTAACTTATAAAAAGTCTACACTTCAAAGGACTGTATGGATAAGGATGATGATGAAGTACAATCTTCGGCTATTTCCATACAGCTCTTGCTGGCCACCGTATGAAGATTATCGGTCCGCTTGTGTATGTCCTACGCTACGTTTGTCAAAAAGGGGTCTCCATTAAATTACTAATTTACTGTTCTACGACTAATATGATTCACTTTACTAATATTGTTGTTTATACCGATATAATCGATATCGGTTCTCTTCCGAATTACGTCACGAAAATGGCCTTCATTATGACTCGATAAGGGACATTGAACTTTATACTTTATGTTGGTTTCTTTCTCGAAATTGTGTTTGCTTCTTTTTAGGGTTTGCTACTAGTCGTATTGTGTCCTTATTGCGATGCAACGTGGTCAGGCATATTTCCACTCGTAGAAAGGCTGCCAGTAAGTACACGTGGTCTTTCACTAGCACAAGGGTAGCTCGAGGGAGGCTCGAGCCTTGGCTCGGAGAGTCACGGATGGGATGCTTAACGCGGGTTTAGACTTCGGTGGAGTACTGCACGTAACAGCGGCGGGACACAAGGTGAGATGAAGATTTCCTTAACCCCGGCGCCGAGATTAGGGTTTGATAGTGTGAACTCTTTTTTCACGAAAATAAGCATTGTGCCCGATTGCCTCTTAGAATTCTATCACTTCGAAGTTGCAGTGAATGTTTATTAAGAATTAAATTCTATTGTAATTTCCAACTGGTAGTACTGACAAAAAGTGAAAACTGAACAAAACGTATCAGTCGTCTATTGTTTAATCAAAACAACCGAATTGTAGTCGTGAGTTTGTGTCGTGATCTTTGTCATCAGGGTTATTTATGGACCTGTAGAAATACATTATCATAGTAGAAAACACTAAACTCATTAAAATGACACCCGTCATTTTGGTGAATATAGATGTTTTTGTACTTTTTTAAAAATTAATTTTATATAATTTTAAAGGACTCCCTTATTCTCAACATTATTTTTCAAGTAAAACAAGTTCCAAATGAAACAGCAGTACAGACGTTTGTAAGATACGAGATCTAAAAGAAACAAAAGATATTTAGTGTTCGGTTCAGAAGCGGGAGTCGAGGAACTAGTTTGCATTTTCAATTTTAAGACGATTTAAGTTTTAAGTTCAGTTTAAGCCGTTAAAGATTTCATTCGGAAGGGATTTGTCGTTAAATGGTTTCCAATGGAACATCTGGAGTTGTTATAAACCATATAATATAATATATCATGAATAAATATTAACACTTATATCTTATGGAGGTAGGTAGAGATTACTGTATCTAGAAGAGTTTTGATTGGCATTGTTTATGCCACGTTTATTTAAAAAGTATTTTAATTCCACTCATAATCATAGTCACACCTCTGACGCATTATTTAAGTATTCTTCCGCGTCCATTTAGACTCACATCCAGTCAGTACTGATGATGATTTATTTATTGACAGGGCTATTTTACTGGCGTAGAACTTTTTTAGTTCCCATTTTTTTATATCATAATCATCATATCAGCCCACAGATACCTCATCGAGCGGCTATGAGTCGCCTGCATCTACAGATTGCCTGCGATTTTCACTAGGTTGCTGGTCTATCTAATCGACCCGCACTAGGCTTTTCTGTTCGGGGTCGTCACTAAAGCACTTTAGGATTCCAACGTCACTTCAGCCTTGAACCACATCGGCGACTCTAGTTCTCCTGAGGATTATGTCATTGACGATTCTATCTCGCAGGGAAAAACATAACTTTATGTCACTGGAACGTCTGGGTGGTGTCAGATTGCATGAGTATATGTAAACTGGTAAACGTATACTTTGTAAATATCACTGTAATAAAATAGTTTTTATTTCAGCTCTTTTTTATATAGATTCTTTAAATTGAAATCTGTTTGAGTGTTTCAGTTTATAACTATATGTACAAAAATACGATTGTACATGAGAACTCTGTGTAAATTCTGGACCACCAAGCCACTTTGTTAAGGTTTAAACTGGTCCTGAACATGCAACCCGTTGGCGAATCGCGGAGGTGTGAAGAATGTACTCGATTGCCCGCCAATTAGGTCCGGCTGGAACGAAAGGACCGGTTCAGTAGTCAATTTTACATATCTGCAGAAACATACGGACGGATTTCGCGGTGATTAAGGTAAATCGTATGCAGAACATTTGTTTGCGAAGTACAATATTGCGTGTATCGTTCTGTGCACGCGTTTATCCACTGGCAAATCTGTATGTACAGCTACAACCATAAAGGTAAAAATCAAAAATTAAATTCTGTGAAATACTTTGATTTTTTTTTCTGATGGCGAAAGCAAACGCACGTTGTATATCTGAAGGTATATACCCAGATACATTTGAGACAGCGCCTTGATGATGAGAACTAGAGTCGCTGATATGGCCTTTAAGCATTGACATCCAAAGTGGTCTATATCGACCCTCAGGGGTCAACGATAGCCTGCAAGGGGTTCATGCCAGCCGTCAAAAACACATTTGAAGTTAATGAATTAGCAGTATTAACTAGGTAGGGTGTCTATGTAAGACCAAAAAACATGGCAAGTGGTCTACAAGACCTAAAAGTTTGGGGATCTCTGGTTTAAAGGATTGCAAAACTAAAGTGGCAATGGACGGGGGCACATAGCTCCCAAAATCGATGGACGTAGCGTAGTTCAACCGTCGAGGTGGACCGACGACTTATTGAAGGTTGCAGGCAATCGATGGATGCAGGCGACTCATAGCCGCTTGGTGTGACGATTATTACAGGAGGCCTAGGAGTGAATGTCTGTGGGTTGATATGATGATGATGACTATAATGATGATGAATCAGTCTGTTGTATGGTGCTATCATAACAATAGCGTCTCTTATCATCTTCCTGTGGATGCTATGAGAACCAGCTGTTATTCAATCCAAACCTACTGCGAATTCCAAGACACCTGCCAAACGTGGAGATCCCTTTAATCAAATCAAATCCCTCAAATCCCTCCTTTTTAAGGAGTGGGCTCATATTTAGCAGAAACTCTTCAGAGACTGATGACGAATTAGTCTTATAGATTGGACAAGCTGATCAAAAGTGACACCCAGGTAGAGAAGTGTTTTCAAGTACGATCTAGTTAGAAGATATTAAGTATCTAGTTTCCATAACTCCTTAGAATCTAAAAAAATCTTTGAGTAGTGTGTATTGCCATTTATCATGCAAGGTACTGAGGCGTGGGCTTAAACTATAGGCTAATTAAATAAGCTTAGAGTCATTCAACGTGCTATGGAGAGAACCATGCTCGGACTTTCTTTGCGTGACAAAATGTGTGTTAAAAGAGCTATGTTTAGAAAACTATTAATTAATCCAACTAGCTATAGTTGGATTAATTAATATTTTTTTTCCAAATGAGAAATGCTGTTATCTGCAGATGGCCTTTACAGCGTCACCGAAAAAGATGGCGAGTGCAGAGTGCACTCCAGCCTTGCTTTGAGCGCGAGTATTATCGAATATATAGATATTATATATAGATTAGAAATTGCCAATGATTTTGAATTTCATGACATTTTAATATCCCGCGTGATTTTGGCAGCTCACTCTCTCTATTTATCTATCTTATAAAATGATTGACATTTTAATTAATATAATGTTCATTAGATTTACTCAGATACTTGAAACTTTTATTGCTTGTAGGCTATATATAATATTTTTTGCAACTGGATGATATGGAGCTTTCTTAATCGCTTTTATGAAATAAAATCACAATTTGAATGAATACATTAAAAATGATTGCGCAATGTAAGTTGAACTCTCTACTATAAAACATGTTACACGGATGATTTGTTTTGTGTTATATGTTTTATATTGTTTTGCCCTTAATTTCTGTGTTACATAATATTGGCTTTGTGTATTGACCCCGACTGGGTTATTTTTTGCTTGCCAAAATCAATCATATGAATCTATAAAAACACAACTTTTATGTATCCGCGATAATAGGGAATATTATTAATAACTGTCTAATAATCTTTCCAGCTCGGGATCGTTATTTTAGCACTAGAACCCCAACGTGCCTTGGTTTCTACGAGCTACGTGCCTCGCCTACTGTCACCTCAACTCGGCAACTCTTTGAGCTATTTTGAAGGGGAATGTTATGTATATCATGAACAGTAAAAAGAACAAACAAATCTATTCTTAATCAGTTTTAATTGTCCACCATTTGCTAATAACGAGTCATGGGCTTTTTTAGTCACATCGCCCGAAAACAACCAGATAATCTGCACAAATTGATTATAGTAGGGAAGATAGAGCAGAAAAAAACTGCGAGGTCATCAAATTAAAGCCATTACGGGACTCAACATACCAACTGTCTTGAGACAAGCCGAAGTTAGAGTTGCGTGAAAGGAGCTGGTGAATGTCGCTGTCAAAGCGTTTCAGGACCAGCACGACCTTCAGAAATGAAGGGTACGACAAAGAAGAAGAGCTATGTTGGTGACTTTGGTTCTTTTGGTGATTTCATTACAGATTCTACCTCGTATAAAACTTGAAACCGTGGTATGGTCAATATCAGACAAGGTGATCGATGATGTAATCAAGGTGGTGGGAAACCGGTGGACGCGGGTGAATCACAGCCACACGGTGTGGTGATCATTAGTGTGTGTATATCTCGGCTGATATGACGATGATGATGTATCTGTACATAGCTAATACACGTATTAAACACTCAGACCATACGAGTACATCTATAGACAGGCGATTGTGAAGCGAAAAACGTCCCATTTAAAGAGGTCAAGAATCCACTTCGTGCTCTTCTTTGTTCTCAGGTTTTTTGGTGATTACTTACAATAGATGAAGCTGCAAATGAATGCTATTGATGGTAATTCTACTGTAACACAGTCTAACTTAATTTAGACTCTCTCTATCTTTTTCTAATGCCAAACCCCAAAACAAGTTAGCAAACATTTTTAGCGAGTAGGTACCAACTTACGTTTCTGTCAAAAGGTTTTTTTCGCGTATCTTTAGTCGGCACGTTCCGAGGGCACGTCTAAATTACTTAATTTTGGTGTGTCTAAACAAAACTGAAAACGCCAAAATTGTAGTTATCTCGTTTTGGCGTTTGGCATTAGAAAAAGATAGCGAGAGTCTAAATTTAGTTAAGTTCTGTCACAGCAGAATTATGTGTGTATTATTTAACATTGTATGCGATTTTAAGCGCTATGTTTTAAGCAAAAGCTTTTGAATTATTCATCATAAAAGTATCTATGAATGGGTATACGTCAAATGTATCTACTTATATATTAGGTCAATCAATGACTACACAGCATGCGAAGCAATGGGACCGCGCCTTTATGTTGCTACGTAATAATGGATATGGGGTATCTGTTCGTTGAAAGTACAGTAAATAAAGTATTGCCAGTGTCGTTTATTTAACACATCGGAATATTTTTGTAGCTGCCATCTTTCGTTGTCATACGATATTCAAAATATTCAGAGCGTGGGTGATGTTCGTTTGTGTATCGATAAATTGAATTCACAGTTTGATGTGAATATGGTTTAGTTAAACGTTATTCATGCTTGCAATATTCATTATTATTGATTTCATAGCTCTTTAAAGTTTATTTTATGAGACAGATTTTTGTTCTCAACGGAACGGAGATGATACTCGTATATACGTTTGGAGTAAGAGATAAGTGTGTGTTTGTTAACATTTTAAGAAAAAATGGACCAATTAGATTATGTTTTTAGAAACGCTTGAGAGTTACATGGGAGGAAGGGCTGAAGTAGAGGTGTTTCTCTAAAACTACTTGGTTAATTGTTAGATGTTTTTTTAGGTTATACAGGTACAATTTGGCAAAAGTCAGAGGTATCTGCTGTCTCAATTGAAAACAACGTATTTTCCGTCTCCGTCTTTCGTTGTCGCTTGGTTTTAAAGGTTTCAGTTCTCAAACTGACGAATATAATTACGACTTAAATTATAAATCTTAACACTGTGATATAAGGTTCATTTTCGTTGCTATAAAAACACATTCAGAGACATATCTGAGTCATGTTATATTCTACTTGCTCATTTCCACGATTCCATCTGCGTAGACTACATATTTATGCTATCCCCACAGGATCTAGATATTTTTCTGGAACAAAAATTACGCTATGTCGTTTCTCTTAAAATCACGTCGATTCGTTACTTGGTGTACGCATGAAAGAAGCATAAACAAACATATTTTGTATCTATAATAGGGATTATTATAGAGCAGGTGGAGGCCGGATAACTAACTATTATTATTACAATTTTTTATCAAAATCAAACATCTAAAATCTTTTTGCGTTAAATCCATTTTAACTGTAAATTGTAAAATTCAATTATTAAATTAACTCTCAGTCGCTTTAAAAGATGAAAGAAAAGGTCGCGAGGAATCTGCATATAATAAACTGTATTAGAAAAGCTGACGTAACCTAACCCCTCCCATTTTGAGAGGAGACCTGTGTCCTGCAGTGGGATAATAAACGGGTTGATGATGACGACGATGATAAGAAAATAAACAAGAAACAAAGAAGTCACATTATATGAGAAATCCCGAAACAATCATCGATTAATATAAAAAGTCTAAGAACCACTTTTACTTNCTGTATTAGAAAAGCTGACGTAACCTAACCCCTCCCATTTTGAGAGGAGACCTGTGTCCTGCAGTGGGATAGTAAACGGGTTGATGATGACGATGATGATAAGAAAATAAACAAGAAACAAAGAAGTCACATTATATGAGAAATCCCGAAACAATCATCGATTAATATAAAAAGTATAAGAACCACTTTTACTGGACCTCTCGTACCTTAAAGGCGTCTACTAAAACAGGGATCAAGTTGTATGTTCAATTCTACTGGACCGATTTCGATGAAACAGTATTTAAGTCGGAATAATACCTTTAATAATATAACATTTTAACCAAAATCTACCCGCTGGTTTTTGCTTGAAGCCCGAACAAACAAATAAACAATTATCGATGGATTTGTTTTCAGAAGCCCTTAATTAGTCGATCTGAGTAGTTTGTTTTATCTTTGATTTATGAAAATTTGTCGTTTAACAATTTTATAAAATAGTATATAGATGTATTCAGGACAAGCACAACAAATAAAATTAACAACAAAAGAAAGCAAGTAAAATATACAAAACAAAAATATGCAAATGGCCTCGTTTACAATCGCAGTATCCTAATTATTTTATTACGTGCCTGTCCGAAAGGCCCCGTCTTAGCTTGGTGCCGCGACACAGGCCGACCAAAACCCCCGGTGCTGATATTCTGACGGGGCTCACAAGTGAGATTTTGCTGGAAAATATTGTTCTCCATATATGATATTTCATATATATTTTTAAAACATGAAATTCAAAATTTAAATATATATGAGTGGCTTTGCATGCAAAACAGAACGTAGTAATAAGATCATAAACGTGTACATACATCAAGCACACCTGTTATTGCGATTTCATCTTAATATGTTGTTAGTGGCGTTGCCTTAAGGATTGGTGTTGCCATCTACATTAACTGTGATTGGATGGATTTTGCCTTCGTCGACCATTAAGAAACCACTTCTTTCTTACGTCAGTTTTTGAATTTATTCTCAACTTGAAATTCTTAATTGTTCTCGCACGCATACCTATTTAATGTAAAATAAAACAAATTATTCAAATTTTAATCTCGACTGCTAATTTTTAAAAACTCTTCCTCTCTACAAACGCAACAAAAGCTCCAACATTTGCAATACCTGTACATAAACATACTTCTTTGTAAGTACGTAGGTACTTAAGCATACTTTAAAACTTAAACAGACTTAGTTCAAGGCATGGAATTTACATATAAATAGTTCGTAACTTATTTTAAACGTATTTATAAATAACTTAAACGAAATAATAATTTACTTACCATCATTAAAGTAATAGAGCGATAAGTTAAAATTAATTATGAGTCGTAAAACTTTTGTACGTGTATTGAGCTATAAAGAATATAACTAAATTTTATACAAAATTATATACTTACGAATTATTAAACTAAGTTTAAAACTTATTTAAAATTTAACAGTTATATATTATTATATGCAGTATAGCGCTGGTATAATAATGGCGTTACTCTACCCCTTCTAGTGGGTGCTGTGAGAACCAGCTAAGGGATGTACCAGCCCCCCTCGCCAAGTTGACATTCGACAATCGTTATCGCTAATAGAAACGAAAAAAATTTACTGGAATGACATTTCTAATCGCCAAGTTACCCGTGACTTATCGAATAGAAATGTCATTCCAATAATTTTTTTCGTTTTTATTACCGTTAACGATTGTAGAAAGTCAACTTGGCTAAGGGGACTGCTTTATCCGGCCGTCTGGCAACGCTATCTGCAGTCCATATTCGTCCCTACTAGGCACAGAGGCACGGGCCTCCCCTGATCAGGAGGGGGAATAGGCCGTAGTCTACCGCGCTGGCCTAGTGCGGGTTTGTAGACTACACACGAGCATGCAGTTTTCCTCACGAAATTTTCCTTTTCCGTTAAGTAACTCGGTGTCTACAATGTAGACTGTAGATGAATTAGAAATAACTTCGTGGTACGGACCGGGATCGAACCTATGACCTTTCGATCGCAACCACAACTACACCACCAATGTACTTAAAAATCCAACTATACGTGAGTTTATTTAATGTATTTATTATATATGGTTCCCTTGTTCCAAAGGGTTACCATACGTAGCGGCGAAATTCCACACGCTTCAAGTTTGATCATTTAATAAAGATTTTAACATGGCCGTAAAGATAACACCACTCGTCCATTCGGTCGTTTGTATTCGATTACGATATGTAATTGATTTACGCATCGTGCACTACTCGATTCGAGTTGTAATCGATATCGAGTGCTGGTCACGTGTGATATTGATGGCAATTCCAAATAACCTGTTACTGTAATTTATCTGTTAAACGAGAGTGGTTTCAAGCCTTTAAATAGATAAAATTTAATTAATTAGGTTTCAAATTCAATCCGGTGGTCGCAGGCTTGAAGCCGTCCCTACTGATTTTCTTTGTTCGAAATATGAGTCTGTATATATTTTACTAGCTTTTGACCGCGGCTCCACACGCGTAAATGTCGCTTTTCTGCTATATGGGAAATTCCGAATCAATCACAGATTTATATAACCTAATGGTTCTAAGCCTTAGAACCATTTTTACTCGACCTCTCGAACTTTAAAGGTAGTTATTAAAACAGGGATCAAGCTATACCTTCAATTCTGCTGGACCGATTTTGATGAAACACGCCGCAGTATTTAATTCGGAATAGTACCTTTAAACTGTAACAGTGTACCCAAAATCTACCCGCTGGTTTTTGCCTGAAGCTAGAACAAACAAACACACAAACAAACATCGACGGATTTGGTTTCAGAAACCCTTAATTAGTCGATCTGAGTAATTTGTTTTTAAATATATTTGATTTTTGGAAATTTGACATTTAACAATTTTATAATAGTATAGATAGATCTGATCAAACCAACGAAGGAATTCATTTGTGTTCATAGTGACAAATATTATGAAAGAGGTTTATTAGAAAAATGTTGTAGATTTCATTGTCAGTTAAAGTGATTTTTTCATATAAAAGAGATGCTCCTGAAATGCTTGTTCGTCTAGTATTATCCTGTCTTAAGTCAGGGTCTGCTGTTATAACAAGGTATGTGGCTATGGATTTTTAAAACGTTCTGATAATACTCAGAAGCATACAAATACTTTCTTTTAAAATTTGTCAATATAATCTTTATTCCAAGTCCCATTAAAATGTAGCAAACGGTCTTTAATGAATAATCCATAGATTATAGAAACAAATTTCTGTTATCTATGAATTTTTGGCGACAACCGGACTGTCATCACCTACAACTTTGTTTTGCTGTTTTAAATCGGTTTATTGTGATGTTTGATATATAAAATTTATATTTATTTTATTGATTAGTAATCGTGAACGATATTGAAACATTGAAATAAAAGTGTGACCATCGATGAAATGTGACCGCGTTTTTTTTCAAGGCAATAGGCCTGCGGGAAAAGTTTTGTCTGGTCAAGGTGGTATTCGTTGGTTTGACTTCAGAACCCCCAAAAAACAAATAACTATAACAATAAGCTTAATGTGACACACCGATATTTTTTGTTACATTTGAAAAAAATATTATATGACTTCAAAAATACACACTCAGTACCGGCAGAAATGGCGCGATTCGCAGCCGATTGCCATTATGAAAAATAGAAGAATAATAATACACACGCTCCACTTTTGCTGTCAATAAAAACAAAATGACAATTGATTGTCAGTGTGATGTTTTATTTCTCTGTCGGACAAGTTTAAAAGATCTTGATGCAAGGTCCGCCATGCTTGTTAAAGATTAAGGACAAAACTAGATATTTTGTTTTAAAGTAAAAATTAGTAAGTTCCAGGATCGAATCCCGATAGTGGCAAATTATTTAAATACTATATTTCATATTGTTCTTAATATTATTATATTGTTCTTAAAATATCTCGTATTATTCTCAGAACTAACTAACTCAGATTTTGTTGCTAGTTTGTCTTCCGACTCAATCTGCTTGATCTGGATCCATTGGCATCTTCTTCTGACGTGCTGTCTTGATTGTCGTGGTCATACCACTTCAAATATTCGATCTTAATTATGTTACATCAATGTGAAAAATCATTCTACACCAAGGACAATCCTAAATATACCTGATAGAATGGCGATCCTCAGCTGATTGGCCGCGCGACTAATGTCTGCGCGGGCGCATCGAATCGCCAACCGGTCCGTGCGTTGAACACGGCAACATACGCTAATTTATTTTACCATAGCATTAACCAGGTGCTGATGATGCATGCTTCTGATGATTCATCTTATTCCGAACTTTTAGAACAGTACCGTATTAACCCCTTTTTACACGATACAATGGTCCAAATTGAATTTATTTTATACTAGCTTTTGCCCGCGGCTCCGCCCGCATGATGCCGGTTTTCGGCTACATGGGAAATCCCGAAACAATCATAGATTTATATAAAAACCCAAAAACCACTTTTACTTGATTTTCCGATCCTTAATGGCATCTACTAAGACAGGGATCAACTTGTATCTTCAATTCTATTGGACCGATTTTGATGAAACATGTCGCAGTATCTAATTCTGAATAGTACCTTTAAAACTGTCCACTTTGACCAGTCTCTGGTTTTTGCGTGAAGAAACATG
>WUAW01011800.1:14649-26973 GCA_017165845.1 Thaumetopoea pityocampa | reverse complement strand
TAATGTGGGTAACTACAAAACTATAGACATCGGCAAGTTTTTAAAAGAAAATGCTCCAAACGGTATAGACTGCTACTTTGATAATGTTGGAGGAGAACTGAGCAGTATCGTTATATCCCGAATGAATCAATTCGGCAGAGTCGCTTGTTGCGGCGCGATATCATCCTATAACGAGACTAATGCTGAGAAACGAAAAGGTAATGTATTGGCAGTTGAAGGATCCAGAGAAAGAGCCATTATTGTCACTTGTTTGTATATCCGGTTAATATTGCCAACCAGTAAAAAAAAGCATTCAGGCTCGTTTCATGCGGCTAAGATTGTCTCTAGACACTGAACTTTTTTCGTTTGTAGTTTTTATAAATTTGGACATGAAATAATTATTTAATCATAGATTTTTTTTTAATTTCAAAAATAATATAACAATAATGTTTCTTTCTTTCTACCCTTCAGTTATTATAGAAACAATTTATTGACAGGACTGTTGAACTTCATGTGAATATCATGTATTATCTTTGGCTAGAAGTATGTTTTATGTATTAGAGTTGGCATAACTTAATATACAGTGTTAGTTTTTGTTAGTGGAAAACTAAAATAAGTTCAGATCATTGATGACAGTAATTACCAAATTCATACCAAATTCATTCATAGATTCAGCATTAAAATATCATTGTCGAAATTTTGGAATGACAAGTTTTTAAACTGACATACTGTAATGCAAAAGTTTTGCGTACTGACTTATTAATGTCCCTAACTAGGCAAGGCAAATGCCTTGAGGCACTCCGATCCTATTGAATCTTTTGTATTGCCCTAATTGAGCTCGGCCTTAGTCCTCTTACACTGATTATACAAATCCTGCCAGGATTAGACCAGATGCTGTTCTTACGGTGAAGAGTCGGTAGACCTCTCGTCTGGGATACGCCAGCCCTAGAAGATACATTCATCTTCCGATAAAGCATCACAACTGTACAGCAAGTGTTCCTCAGTTTCTTCAGTTCAGTTTAGGGTACTGACAATTTAACACAGTGGTGCAGCCTGCATTCTGTACAAATTCCCAAGGCTCGCCACTTAGCCCTATCTTCGACTGCACGCATCCAGTATCTGCCAGCCACTTTCCACAGATCGTCGCTCCATCTAGCCGGGGGGGCGTCCCACACTACGTTTGCCCAAACGTGGTCTCATCACCAGAACTCGCGTGCTCAACGATTGTCGGTTCTACGGCAGATGCACAGAACAATATTAACGGGCAGATGTGACCAGCCCACTGCCAACTTCAGCTTGTTTATTCGAGCGGCTATGTCGGTAACCCCTACTATATTCACTACCTATATTAATATTGGGCATATACGTACACCACAGCGCGCACTTTCGTTCTGCATCTTAGGTATGATAGCGAGAGAGGATTACCATATACACACCGCTATAAAGTTTTTGTCATTAAATGATTTTTTTTAAATATATGAATTTAAATTAGGTATCAATTATTAGGTTAGGGAGTACTTAGTCTTTTAGCCTGTCCGGCAAATAGACGAATATGGGTATGCGAGCCCGGCCCCCGAGCTGGTACTGTCTCTTTTTACTCCTTCCGAGATAGGAGTATCCTAGTCCTTTTCCTAAATTCCATATTCCTTGCTCAATACACCTTTCCTACCTCATCCTCTTTCCTTTCCACTAAGCCATGGGAACGCAATAAGGAACTTTAACACTTTTGAACCTTATAAAATGGCAGTATCCTAGTTCGCCACCCGACACGTCTCATTGCCCGCGGGGGCGAAATTTGGGCTGCAGATAGCCACTTTGTTACATTAAACGAAACTCGGGTGGAAAGAAGTGATCTCTGCCTACCTCAGTGGGAAAGAAGCGTACATTTTTATACTAACTCTGCATTTCAGAATAGAATTAGTAAGAAATTATAATAAATTGATACCGAGCACCCCACGATTTTACCACAATAACATTAATTTTCTCGTTATTTTATTTTTATATGAAGTAATTTTTAGTTCGATTAACTATAAAAGCGTGATTTTTTTTTAAACTATAATTTTTCTATCTCTTGGGAACAGTTTTTTTTTAGATTAAATGTACCCTATGTCCTTCTCTATACCCCTGACCATGTGTGTACAAAATTTCATGATGATCGGTTCATGAAAAATAAAAAACAGCGCACATAAATTAAGTATATATTATTAGTTTTGATAATATTATACAGTAGCTTGTTCTCCCAAAATTTGTTCATCATATCGCGCATGGTAAATATCTATACTATTAGTATTTTTACTCGTAAAGCCTGGGTGAGCAACACAAGTCCCATTTAATCCCACACAGCATTAATTTGACATGGATTATCATTATATTTTCTCCTTTATTTTGATAACTTCCATAATTGTTTTTTTTAGTAATTATCCTTTCATTATCATTTCTGCTGAGAAAGCAAATTGAAATGCTCCTCTCTCAGTTAAACCATACTGGGGTTTGTGTGGCACTAAACACAGTTTTTTCTTCTATCATGTCATCAGCTAATAATCTTTTAAATAATTCAAAGCGCTTGATAGTTTACTAGCCGTAAAATTTATCCACTGTTTAGCATTAGTAGAATGTAACAGTTTCACTGTTCATTTCTTTTAATAGCATATCACTGACAACGTTCTTTTATGCAGTCATAACAGAAAAGACTACGTCATGTTTACAACCCTAATCAGCAACTGCACAGTCGCGACACTGGAATTTCAAAAATACTTCTTTTTCGTCGGTTTGAACGCTACTCGATAGCCCTTTTTACGAATTTTATGTTCAAGAGTGATACGGCCTTTGACAATACACAGTTGAATTTCATTTTCCCTGAACAACACTAATTAACTGGGACTTGTTGCGCCTATAGCATCCGACGAAGTACGCGATTCTCTTCGACATATGAAGAATTGGAAGGCATTGGGACCTGGTAACATCCCTATCGAAGTGTGGAAGGTGATAGTTTGGCCCTATTAACAGATCTATTCAACCGCATTCTTACTACAGGAATGATGCCTAATGGATTGCAATACGGCGTGATCGCCCCCTTATACAAAGGTAGCGTGCAGAAGTGTGGTAGCTACCGGGGTATCAAGATCATGTGCCACACCATGAAGTTCTTTGAACGCATAATCGATAATAGACTCCGCCGCGAGTGCAACGTTTCTGAGTATCAATATATGTAGGTTTCGTAAAGAAACAGATACCATGGACCAAATATTCGCTTTAAGAACACTGTCCGAGGCGTGCAGGGAAAGAAGGTCTCTGTACGTGGTCTTCTTACATTTACAGAAGGCCTTCGATTGTATACCCCGTCAGTGTATCTGGTGGGCGCTTCGCTCCAAGTGTTCCGGAGGCCTATATTGACGTTGTCAGAGATATGTACCGAGATTTTGTTTCTATGGTTAGGACCGCAGTTGGCGATACCAAACCCTACCCCATTGCTGTAGGTGTTCACCAAGGCTCAACTCTCGAGCCCGTTTTTGTTTAACGTAGTGCTCGATGTAGTCACTGCGAGTATACAGGATCAACCTCCATGGTTCCTGATCTACGCTGATGACATAGCACTCGTTAACTAGAGCAAGAGGTATTTGGAGCTAAAAGTGAACATCTGGAAGAATACGCTTGAGAACGGCGGTCTAAACCTAAATGTGTCGAAGACCGAGTACATACCATGCAACCCGTGCGGAAATGCGGATCCATCTACCATCAGAATAGGTTTTAAAACTGCCGCAAAAACGGATAAGTTCAGGTACCTGTTATCCGTATTGCACACTTTCGGTAGCGTAGATCACGACATCCAAGTCAGTATTGAAGCAGCGTGGGCAAAATGGCGAGAGGTCTCTGAAGTGCTGTGCGACCGTAAAATGCCTCTAAGGCTGAAAGGACTGGTATATAGAGGCATTGTTAGACCAGTTTTCCTATACGGCAGTGATGTTAGCCAACCTTGAGTAGACACATCCAGGAGCTCCGCGTCACGGATATGAAGATGCTGAGGTGGATGAGTGGCGACACGCGTTCTGACTGCCTGGGTAACTCATATATCCGAGGCAGTCTCGGCGTACGTGACGTGGCAGATAAACTCCAGGAGAGCCGTCTGATATGATTCGGTCACGTAATGCGTCGGCCTACTAGACTACGGAGACTACGTCGGTAAAAGATACCTCTATATGGCTATCTTTGGAGCACAATCTCGGAGCCGACCTAATAAGCGCTAGCTGGATATTGTGACTAAGGTCATGGAAGCCAATGGACTTACAATTGAGGATGTCAAAAACCAATCAAAGTGGAATTTAATAGGAAGGCGGACCCTGGCAATGGCAGCAGAGATTAGTAACAAGAATAAGAAGCAGAACAGTAATTACATTATCTCTATGTGTTTGTCTTCTGGAGCCAAAATAAGATGAATATTTAAATCTNGTCGGTAAAAGATACCTCTATATGGCTATCTTTGGAGCACAATCTCGGAGCCGACCTAATAAGCGCTAGCTAGATATTGTGACTAAGGTCATGGAAGCCAATGGACTTACAATTGAGGATGTCAAAAACCAATCAAAGTGGAATTTAATAGGAAGGCGGACCTTGGCAATGGCAGCAGAGATTAGTAACAAGAATAAGAAGCAGAACAGTAATTACATTATCTCTATGTGTTTGTCTTCTGGAGCCAAAATAAGATGAATATTTAAATCAATGTTTTCTTGACGGAAAATACATTCTAAATAAAATAACCTCACTTTAACTCAGCAAAGCTTTTATCCTTTTATCTCTACATTTTCGGAATTTTCCATAATCGTTGCACTATGTCCCTGTCAAACTTGGGAAAGTTTCGCGAGTACACTTTAATAAAGCCTTTTTCCATTTTATAAATACACATAAGTACATACACTTACGCCGGCATCCCATAAGGGTAGGCAGAGACCACGGTTTGCCACATACTTCGACCCTGACACACCTCTCGCCTCCATACATCTTGATAGATATTTCTTAATATTGTTCTAATGTTTACTAATATCGATCAATGCAATATCTCTTTTCTGTAAGGTTTGACATAGTGACATCATTTTGCTCTGATTGAGGTCTGAAATTACGTTCCAATTTACGTAACTAAGTTAATAAAAAAAGTAGAATAAAACTTTATGTTGCACTTTTCATAGCTATTATAATTGAGTTGACAAAATTTCTCGATATAATTTAGATCCAAATTCCCCATTACATGATGGGTAATAAAGTAAATTTACATATATCATTCCAGCAACAATTATACAGCCTTATATTGTAAGCAAACAGTTAAAGATTGAAGGCTTCTTAGTGAATCGTTTCGCTGAACGGACCATGGAAGGTATACAACAGAACCTACAGTGGGTAAAAGAAGAGAAACTGAAGTACAGAGAACATATTACACACGGGTTCGAAAACGCTCCTGTCGCATTCATAGGGTTATTTAGAGGAGAAAACACCGGAAAAGCACTCGTAAAAGTAAAGTGATCGAGATTACATTTAATCCAAAAGTACTTGTTTTATTTACAGTTACATTATTGTTCCTCACCCTAACAATAGTCTAGGTCTGCTGTTATAGCAGGGGGCACAGCTGTCGGGTGGTTTGAGGTAAGCGACTGCTTGTATACGTCACCCCATAGCACTTCCAATCCCTGCGATAACTGGTGTATTTTGATACTAGCCGATATCACTGTTTAACCTGTATTTCAAAACAAAGTATGAGAATATTAGTACAACTTTTTCAGGAGAGTCATCAGTGTTCGGCTGCATCTAACTTCAGATCGCATCTAAGGCACAAATTCATTATGTCTACTACAGACTGACTAAACAGTATTATTTACACACAATATTCGCCTTTGTTATATTTCCGCCGTTTAACTGAAACTGAACTCATTGGTACATTTTCCACAAATTTATTGAGAAAAAGTTCTTCATATATCAAGTTCTTGGTATCTGAGCTCAAATATTGTGATATATCATTGAACAGTTGTTTTTTGTGCAAATCTGTACCCATACGAACAATTGTTTGAGTACCAACCGATGAATATAGTCTGGTCTTAATATCTTTATTTTTTGATGGTGGAAATGAATTCTTCAACTCCATAATACTTGTTGAGTTTTGGTTAATTTTGTTTAATAAGTTGTTTTCCATCTCTTTCATTTTATCCACTAAATAGGTGAGAGTATATTCATCAACATGAGGTAATTTAGACTCAGTCGAATTAATGTAGGATGTAACTTGTTCCTTTTGATTTTCACTTGTTTTCAATTTATGCAGATATTTAGTGTTTTCTTCTATTTTATCTTGATCATCTAATTTATTTAAACATGTTTCAATAATATTTTTCAGTTCCATATTAAATTTTCGTTTCTTTTCAATAGTAGCTATTCTTTCTGGAGACAATTGGGCGATTTTATGTTTTATTGATGACATCTTTGCTATCTTGTGATTATTTGTTTTATCTAAATTCAGAACATTCGGTAATGATGGTTTTATTGTTTGCTTTTTAGTTTCGTTCATTGATCGACAGGGTTTTTCAACATTATTTTCTAATATATCATTAGCATTTATTTCTATCTTGGAAGTCTTTTTCTCCTTAGGTTTCGTTTCTATTATGTTCTCTCTTTCTTTTGGTACAGGCAAAACTGTAGAAGGTGACAAAGGATTAAATGTCCCTGTTAATTGTACTGGTTCAGAAATCGTTTTCTCTGAGATTATTTTAATTTTCTTCTCTTTAGGTACCTCTTTTTGAACACTAGCATCAATACCATTTTTAACTTGTTGCTGATCAATGGTTTGCAGAATCGGTGGAGCTCTACATATATCTTCAAACTCAACTTCGACAACTGAAGGTTTACAAGGTGTAATTTTTAGATCTTTTATCGCTTGTGATTTATCAATACTAATATGATCCTTTGGTTTGCTATCAAGATTCATATTATCTCTAAGTTCATTATCATAATATATATTACCTCTAGGTATACTGCCAGTTACTTCAACATTAAATCTATATGGTTTTGTATCAATAGTATTATTTAAAATAGTTATATCATTTAAAGGTTTATCTTTACAATCAGTTTGTGAATCTAAGAGGTCCAAGTCTGACATTTCACAATTAGTTAAAAAATCTCCGTATTTAATTGCTAAATTTGCTTTTTTATCATCCATTGACATATAATCGTTTTCTAAGTCTTCCAACACTATGCTGTACACATTTACGATTTTATTCACATATTCATTCTCGGGTAAATTATCATCAACCAGTTGGCTTGGATCACAATATGGACCGTCTAATGTAGGAACTGCATCAAATGTCAGTTTATCTCTCTGTAATATTAAATAAAATAATAATATTAAACAAATTCAACATTTCTTCTGTCTGATATTATGAATACCTCAAAATATATGTATTATTATCTTAGACAAAAAGACTTATACAAGGTACTAAAAATATGAGGCCAGTAAATTGAGATTTATAAATCCAAATATTTCAGCATCTCTTAATAGCTATGAGTTAGTTATATTAAAATTTAAAATGTATATTGGTGGTCAAGTGTGGCTGGACACGAATTGCGATCCAAAAGGTCATGGGTTCGACCCCGTCCTGTACCACTGAGTCATTTCTAATTCATGTACATTCTACGTTATACACACCAATGTATTTAATGGAGAAGGAAAAATTCCTGAGGAAATCTGCTTGGATGTGCTTGTCTGGTGTGTGAAGTCTACCAACCTACACCAGGCCATCATCATAGATTACGGCCTAATTTCACTCCCAAAGGGAGAGTGCCCCTGTAGTAAGCATGAATATGGACTGGATATTTAACGAAAATGGAAAAGACTTTCAAAGATATTATAAGGACACAAAGCAGACAATAAATTGGATTGATTTCAGTGTTAAAATAAAGCAGTTTTCTAATGAATATAATGCTGTAGCTGTAATCAACTCTTAAAGTGACTTAACTTGTTTGTGTGAAGAGCAAATCTGTGGTTCATTAGTATCCTGAATGTGTTGTCTAAATACAGACATCCCTCCAATAACACTGCTAATTGGTTCCATTTTGTTATTCTATACTAATAATTCATACAATTTTGGAGATAATGTTCTGAGATATTCAAAACCACGCAATTCTAAACTCAAAATCCGTACAAATTTTACATTTGGTTCCAAAAATTAATTAAAACATGTTTCGATTTTCTTGTATTTTTAGTTGTAAAATTTCAGTTGTATAAAAATAACATAAAAAATCATTTAATTTAGAAAAGTAAAACTTAAAAATGTAAAAGGTAAAATTTTATAATCGTAATTTTTAAATTACGTACTACAGACAGTAGGTTTTCCTTGTAAGCCGACGATATGTTTATGTACATATGTACTGTGTGGTCGACTTAATTTTTAACAGTAATTTTCGCGACTTCGTGTTATTCTAGGGTTATCGCAATTTTTAACCCTGCTATCCGCGACTTCGTGCAATTCAAATACTATACTATTTGTGGGATTTCTGTAGTAAGGCTCACTCATACTTCATAGGTGGCCTTACCATTTCATACACATTGGGCTTTATACTCCATGTCTTGATACAATCCACTTCTTAGTATTAGTTACTAACACAGTTCATAAGTGCTTACTAATGTAATATAGAACTCATTTCTGAATTAAATGATTATTATTATTATTCTAAGTAATTAATTTTCCATCATCATCAACATATTATTTAGTACATGTAAGTTTTGAATAAACAATATTAACCCTTTGCACTTTGGCCCATTTTTGTGCAGATGAACCAGCAACTCAAGAAGACTGAAAATGCAGTCCATTTCATGGTTGCATACTAATTTCAGATAAGAAACTTCTGTACTTCTACTGGGAAAGGAGACTGTTATCTTCATAAAATTGTACAGGAAGAGCCTAGGAATTTCACATTTCACCTCACATCGAATTTCCTCACCAAACAAAGTGGTGAGCAAGAGACACCTCTGGAGTGCCAAAGGTCCAAAATACATGATATAGAATGATAATGATTACTTATATTAAAAGGACATTATATTGTAGTCATATTTGTCTAAAGATAGTAACTCATTTACCTTAAAATTCATAAAATTGTCATCCCTAAAGTGATGCTGGCACACTACCCTGTTTTTTAATTGTGATACTTTTAAATTGAGAAACTCCAATTTGTGTGCATTTGTCAGCCATTGATGACATCGAACCTTATCAAATACTGGGTAGTGAAACATATGAACCATCCCATCACTACGTACTGTACAGTTACGATATGTGCAGCGAGTACCACCCATTTTAGTTAGCTAGAATAAATACCAAAACTGTAATAAAACAATTTATTAGGTAATTACTGTGAACTTAATTTTTATGGCATTAAGAGTATGGTAAGAGGCATCTGTGGTTTAATGACTAAATTTAACATTCATTGAACATTAGTTCATTAAAAGAAACATTATTTTAGGAATTACCTAATAAGGTAATTCCTAAAATAATCTTTTTAATTATTTTTTAGAAATCAATAATAATTGATTTCTAAAAAATAATTAAAAAGATTTGTTCAAGGGTCAGGATTATAACGGATTCTATAGAAAATATTGTTTAATTATTGTAATTCTTCAGATTAGGTCCACCAACATTTATTGACTTGAAATATATTTTAATTGATAGAAAATCTGCAGCTGTAGTAAATATTAAAAGCCCCATTTAGTGCAATCAACACTTGTTTATTACTATTTATTTAGTGTTTTGTTTTCTATAACAACCTAACATGCTCCTCCTCGCTTCGCTCATTGCACACCTATTTTTGGCCATTTATTATTTTGTTCTTAATGAAGATTAAACACCCACTATTATAGTAAAACTCGTAAGTACTACAATAAACATGGCAGCTACCATTATGATATGATTTGAAAAGTTTTAAATAATTATTTTTTTCAAGTAGTTGAACTGTCTCAAATGTGCTTTTAAAATTTACTATAGCTGCAGGTTCTATATGGATTAATGTATATTTCAAGTCAAATATGCTTGGTGAACCTAATCTGTAGAATTATCATAGGAAATAATTTATTATCTACATAAACATTAATAACACTGTAGTTATGAAGGATTGTATGTATGGTCTGTACAGAAATTACGCCACACTGTTGGCTGTGTCAGCCTAATTAAAAGCAAACAGGGAGTGGAGCTATATCACTATTTTAAGCACAGCAACTTAAAAAAGAATATATTAGGGAATCTCCATAGAATGTACAGCTTAAAAGACTAAGATGTCACAGCACAACAAAAACTATAAGCTATTTAAAAATAAAACAATCACTATGTACCTGAATGCATGAATTTTATTTCCTTTATATAAGTAACTATATAACCTTAGATTTATGTAGCATTGTTACTAGAAAATAATTTGTACTCGTAATTTTATTAAAATTTTAATTTGCGTTTTCAATCAAAACCAATTTCGGCGAGTGAATCGCATTTATTTTAATGCAACATCATAAACACAAATGGTAATGGCAATTGAGAACTGTAGTTGTTCTGTTCTTCTTTTTTCTTGGTTTATGGCATAACAATTTTCTCTGTTTATGGTGTTTGACCAATTTGGTATAATTCTGCCAATATCCGTTATGAAAGTATCGTAAACTTAAGGGTGTTGAGCGGTGAAAAAGAATTTTGGTAGTGGAAGGACCTTCGATGGAAAGTCCTATGACCAGGGTATAAATCTGAAAACAAACAAAGGATGCAACAATACATAGACCTGTTGACAATAGGGTTAATTAGACAAACAATAGGAGAGACAGATATTTACAGGTTAGTGTGTTAAGAAGGAAATTATTAACAGTTTGATATTATTAGTATTTATAAATTTACATAAAATAGAGATAAAGACATAGCCCCGTTGTTAGTAGGGTTAGTTATACAAACAACAGGAATGACAAATATTTACAGTTAGTGTGTTAAGAAGGAAATATTTACAGTTGTGTAAATACGAACAATCTTATTTACATAAAATGGGGATAATGGAGGGGGAAAAGGTATAAGAAAAAAGGCATTTAAAAGAGGCAGGCCGAGGAATTTTGGGAGGGGGATGTCATAGAGGGAATAGCGCATCTTAGAGCAACAAAAGTAGTGATGGTTCACGTCTCCTTCGTCAAATCCACATTCTCAGAAAGCACTATTCCTGACCCTGAGTTTGGCAAGGAAAAATGGAATACAGGAATGACCTAATCTGCAGATGGAGGATATTGTAAACTTGCTTGCCTTACAAAACATTGGAATAGGATTTATAGTGCTTTCGGGTACCAATCTGTGCAGCAGAGTTAGCATAGGAATCAGTAATTCATTATCAGGGATACCTGTATGGCCAGGGATCCATACCAGAAACATATTGATTCCCCTGCTTATGACAGTCAAGGAAAGCACTTTTGAGATTTAAAATCAAGGGGAAACGGGATAAGGTTTGGAAGGGATTGGAAAAGATTAATTGGAGGCAGCTCTTAGAGTCAGAAAAATTATGGTTTTGTCAAAGGATTTGACAAACAGGAGAGCTTTTAGGAGTGCTAGAGCTTTATCTGTAAAACCAGAAGTAGAAGGAGGACATTTAAAACTCAGAGATATTCTAAAGGAGGGAATCCACACTGCCACACCAACATAATTATCGGAGAATAGCTTCGATGCGTCAGTGTAGATGGAGAGCCACCCGTGAGTGTTGGCTTAATAAGGCGTTAAAAGTATTTCGATCGTCAACGCACTCTTTATCTACGCTGAAATGAAGGACATTTCGGCGAAAAACTAACGCGTCATATGCGGTGAGATAAAGTGGGTTCGCAGGGTACTGAATGACAGGGTTTGGGAGTTGGATAAATGAGTTATAACTGCGAAGGAGGCAGGGGATATTATTGGAATCACGAGATAATTCTAGGTTTAGTTTAGGAAGGAGTAGGTGGTTTGTTCTGTGTTTATCTATTAAGGCGGACAGTTTTCTATAGATTTTACCAAGCGGTTAAAGCAGTAGAGAAACTGTAAAAATACGTTTACGCTGTTAGATATTAATTACAAAAATTTGGTAAACATATAGATATATCAGCTACAAATATAAAAATACTTATCCGTATATACAGATTGAAGAACTTTTAATGTAGGATAGATAGTGCTATACCAGAGAAATAAAAATACACACTGATAAGTTGTCACTTTATACAGGTGTCCCATAATTTAACGATAAGCGGGCCCAGGGAGTGGACAAGGATATGACTACCCAGGAAAAAAATACAAAAAATATTGTACCATTTTTTTAAGTTATCGTAAATTAAAAAAAAAA
>WUAW01011799.1:0-10650 GCA_017165845.1 Thaumetopoea pityocampa | reverse complement strand
GCAATCATGGCCAATTGTGAAAAGGACCCACTATAAGGTATTATACAATCACGAACCTTAGTGGCGAGGTAAACACTGAGGGGGAATATGTTTTTTAGATCCTCATCAAACAATATATTACTGATGAAGTGCAGCAGCGAATAGAAGCACACCAGGATGAATGCTTTCACCAAGTACAACATATCCATCTCAAACACTAGTCCCGTCAGGTAGAATGCTAGAAACGGCATCACCACCACACACCACCATCTGAATTTCTGTTGAACAAAGATAATTTGTAAGAATTTGATATCTATTCAGTCTAGAACTCAGTTCAATAAGTAGTAATATATACCCAAAGACATTTCATATGGACTTGTTACTTGAAATATGGATAACAAATTTGAGTTAGTATGGTAAGCATATGCCTAGTCCATATTAAACAATGTCTTTGTATATATGAGCTAACTGTAACAGGGAGGAGTTGTACAATTTCTTTCTTAATATAAATTTAGTGTTAATTTTTCAATATTCCTTTAACAGCAGGAAAATAATTTAGTGAAATAATTCATTTTATCATCTTACCTTGTCATATGTTAATCTTTTGAAACAGTTCCGTCTATTGGCAGCAATTGAGTGTTCCTTTATTTTGTCAGTCACTTTAGAGCCAATCCATAGAGAATCTGCACTTGTCTGTAGCATAGTCAATGGTGTGACTCCTCGCAAATTAGGGACATCCAGGCTGGCATCACCCTAGTTATAATAAAATGATATCATTTGATGAATGATTGGTACAGTAGGCAGTGATCCTGCTTTCTGTGCCAGTGAGTCCTGAATTTGAATCCTGGTGGGGACAAACTTTGTGTTATGAGCACAAATGTTTTTTATCCAAGTTATGGAAACAATTATCTATTTATTTATCTATATAAGTATATATATCATTTTCGAGGATTCCCTGTATTTTGGGTACTAACCAAAATACAGGGAATCCTAGTTTAGGACTAGATCAATGTTTCATATACATGTCCAGTGTCCTGATTATTATTATTATTATCCTGGTACATGAAAATTGATTTTAAAGCTGACATCCTGTAAAACACCTGCTGTTAGAAATTTGTCCTCACTTTAGGACATAAATCTCCACTGACTTGAAGGGAAATCAGGATCAACTTTAATATTTTTCTACAATACTATATTTCAAAATTATACAAATTCTAACCACATTAAAATTATTTACATTACTTCTTTATTTATATTATATACCATGAATACAACAAAGATGCTTGCAGCCTGCTGAAAACTGAATCATTATGTTTCTAATTAGCAGAAGCACTAAGATTAAATAGCATTTTAAGACAAGGTGGTGGTACCTAATCCTTGAGCCTGTTCAATCTAAATTCTACCACCAGTAAATACAGTATCTGGCATAATACCATCCAAACTGTATTTTGGATTAATTTATTACTGGGATTTTTTTTCTGTATTGGATCACTAACAAAAAATAATCAGTTCAGGTAATCAAACCAACTATGATCAATAAAAATGATTACTTAGTGATAGTCTTGAACAACTGCAGCAATTCCATGGTAGGAAAAGATATTGAAGTACTTACATAAAGTATAAGAGTAGATATAGCTGTTGTATTTCTTGCAAGTATTGCCCAATGCAGAGCTGTGTTCCCATGAGAGTGGTCTACAGGTCGTGTTGATGCGCCCAATGTGAGTAGTAGTCGTGTGGGGTCCACCGTTGGCACTTTCCAACATGACCACATGAGAGGGGTCATGCCAGCTGCATCTGGCGCATCGGGTGGCACCCCGCGGGCTACTAAATAGGCGACCACAGCTGTGTGCCCGAACTGAGCTGCCAAATGCAAACACGCGCAGCCCTCCGCATCACGCAACGTCGCATCAGCACCGGCTCGCACCAAAAGCACCGTTGCCTCCAAGTGTCCCTGCCGTGTCGCCCAGTGAAGCGGCGTAGATTGCAACTCTCCTCCAATCGCATCAACTTTTGCACCTTTTGCCAACAAATACTGAATGATTTCACGTCGATTATTGATAGCCGCCCAATGAAGGAGTGTTACCGTCTCATGATCCGGCTGGTTCACGTCCCAGCCTGCCTCGACGAGCTCCTTGACGCGACCAAATGCTCCATATTGGGTAGCCTTTACGATGTCGAAGCCACTATAATCGCGCTCCAATGGAGCAGGAGGAGGATCTCGCGGCGATGCGCCATCGCCATCGGTCTGCGTCTTGCCGCATTGTCCGGTGGTGGCGGCGCCGCAAGTGCTATCGTACATGCTCCTAACACTGTCCTGGCGTTGAAGACATTATCAAATATAACGAGAATCTTCACATAAAAGATATGAAATCTTAAGCCGATCCCTTCAAGGCTTCAAAAATCATAACAGTCGATAAGTTTGATAGCAAATGTATTGAACTACAAGAGCTGTCAAACTACTGTCATACAAAAGAAATAATGACATTTTAAATATTTTTTTTTATAATTTTCAACAGGTATTTGATACTAGTTTTATGCTCTAGTACCGCTTCCATGGATTGCCAATCTATTTTATCTAAATTTGTAAATACAAACAACCTCAAACTGTAAATAATTTCCTTCTTAACACACTAACCTGTAAATATCTGTCTTTTCTATTGTTTGTCTAACTAATCCTATTAACAACGGGTCTATGTATTGTTGGGTTCTTTATTTATTTTCAGATTTATTACCCTGGTCGTAGGACTTTCCGTCGTAGGACCTTCTGTCTTTCCAAAACCAAAATTCTCTATCATCACCGATCACCACCCCTAACTTTATGATACTTTCATAACTGGATACTGGCAGAATTGTACCTAATTGGTCAAACGCCATAAACCAAGAAGTGCAGTGAAGTGAATGTTTTCGTGATTATCCCCAAATATGCTGATTTATTTTATATGACATTGGACAATATCACATTTATTTTAGGAATACTTCAAAAACATGGTGGTGGAGCACAGGGTTCTTTGAAAAAAAATTTGTATCGCAATATATAATATTGCATTACATAGGCACATTGCTTTGACGTATCGAAAACCTGAAAGAAAATATATTTATTCTGAAAAACGTTATTTTTTCCAATCGCAATACCGTTGTTCCCAACAGCTCTCGTCATAAAAATACTAGTTTTTATTCTGCCCACTAACTTAAACCGTAACTGCGTTTAGAGCGGTATAAAGGTACGCCATTTTACTACAGTCCTTTCAGATATACATCCTTAATACCGTAGAATAAAGTTTATTTTGGCTTGAGTACTCCAATCATTAATGGCGTAGCCAAGTCACGCACTGGTTTTAATGGTTTTATCAATATCAATTACTATAATAATATAGTTAGGCACAAAATATGTACAAAACTTATGGCTTGTAATACGTTTGGGCACCATCTTGACAAGAAATCATTATCTTGAATATCTAATAATAAAAAATAGATAACTTTTGATTTACATTAAATTGGAAATGCCGGGTTTCCGCTATAGAAAAAATCCCAAAATAATCAGAGATTTAAAAAAAACTCTGAAACCATTTTTATTTGAGCTCTCGTACCTTAAAAGCAGCTACTAAAACAGAAATCAGGTTGTATCTTCATTTCTACTTGACCGATTTTGATGAAACATGCCGCAGTATTTAACTTAAAATAGTATCTTTAAAACTGCAATAGTTTGACCAAAATCTACCTGCTGGGTTTTGCGAGAAGCTCGAATAAACAAAAATCGAAGGACTTGGTTTCAGAAGCTTTTATTTAGTTTATCAGAGATTTATGATCTGAGATGTATAGATTATGGAAGATACCTATCTATCACGAGATTATCTTTTTCTACTTAGCATATTCCCGACCTTGCCACGCAAGCGTCAGGGTCTGCTTTTTTTCAGGGGATGTGGCTTGGCTTAAGACAACCGACTACCGTCTGACGTCATCCCCGTAGCCCCCACTATCCTTGCGACGACTAGTGTCATAACGATACTAACCGATCTACTACGAGGTTATGTCCAGCTGTAAATATGACTGGGCTGATATGATGATGATAACAACGATTTATATTACCTAACAAATTATATAAATAATAATTATGTATATTTGAAATATATTGTGGCGTTCATTAGAAGAGCTCTATGACCAGCAGTGGACGTCTGTAGGCTGATATGATGATGATGATATGTATATTTATTTTGTTTTTTCTGGTTTTTCTATTTACTTAACGCGTGGCAAAATTAGCTATCGATATCGGTAAGCATTCAATTTGCCACTTCACTGGCCGAAAAGCATTTATCGTCAATGGAGGTAGGTAGGATATAATAATCAACCCTTTGCTTAGGAAATTAGGGTCATAATCGCGTTCACTGAAAATGCCGCCATCTATTGTCGGATAGCGAAACTGTGATGGAATATAGTGAACGTTATTTCTAGCTTGCCTGTTGATTACAAAATGACTTAACAAGTTTCTACGATGTAGTAAAATAATTTTTGTGTCAATTACTAAAAGTATAATGTCGAGTATAAGACTGCGTGATTTATACGTTTTGCGTAAAATGAAGTGGACCCGTCTAAAGAATTATTCATCAGTAGTGTATTCATTTGTGTTTGGCGACAGCGGTTCCCGTATAAATTTCAATGTATCGCACTTCCTGGTATTGGTAGTTCTACGTTTTAGATCATTATCACTCGATTATCAGATATATTATAATTTTCCCAGTTGGTACTTATTTAATAATACTTGTAGCGCAGTCGGTTATGAATTCACCTATTCCCCGCGTACGTCACAGCCCAGCTCGCTATAGACGTCAGTAGGAATCGGGCACAGAGTATCTTTTTTATACTTGAATTGGGCCAAGGTCTCGTGTGCTTGAACTCCCCGCTACGCGTCCTTGTTATCGCGGGGCGCTTACGAATTATCGAGTGCTAATTCAGCCAACCCAGCCCAAATAATAATTGTTATTATCACACTATATACAAGAATAGATCACACAATAGAATAACAATAGAATATTTACATTAACAAACAAAACAAACAATCATACAAACCTAAATACAACCATAGCTATGCTGAATGCCAATAACATTCAAACTACAATAACAAAAAAAAAAAGAAAATACGCAGAACAATAAGACGAAATTAAAAGAATCTGGAAGATGAATTCTGTAATAACAGCCCCAATAGTGCTTTCTTTTTTTAATAATTAGCGCAGTTCCTTTGACGCTGTCGAGGAAGTACTTGAAGAATAAATAGCTTCCAGCTGCATTTTTTAATAATGTACTCACTGGTTACCTATCAGAGTAATGGCCTCTAAAGAATAATCTTACAAGTTTTTACTCTGATTATCCCAATGCATCTTCTTTTACCTTTCATAGTAGCTGCGAATTCGCGCCATTTCTGCCATTGTCGAGTAGTTATTTTTGAAGTTACCTAATATTTTTTGAAGTTAACAATAAAAATTTTATAACTTCTTGAGAGTTCTGGAGTCAATTCGACGAATACCACTTTAACCAGGCAAAACTCCTGCGGTCAAATTGCCTTGAAAAAATACGGTCACTGCCATGTTAGTCACAGTTTTATTCGAATGTTAAATATCGTTCACGATTATTGACGATTAATACACAAAACAACACCAAATTTGTATATTAAACATCACAATAATATAAAACGTTAAAATAAAACTTCAAATAATGAATGCTTCACTCAAAACTCGAATCGCCGCCAAAACTCCAATCCTAATGTATATGTCGTATCTTAATTAAATAAAGGCGCAACTTGAATTTTTAAATATGGGTCATAGCGAACTGTTACTTCCCCTATGGTAAGGCACGCAACAACTTCGACTTTTCTTTTTGAAACTTATAGGGGCGGAAAGAGAAGATGTGAAAGGACATTATACGATATTTCCTTGTTTATAATTAATTTTATTTTCCCGTAAGAACCACCTTGAAGAACTGTCGATATTAAGCCCATTTATCATAAAAACCAAAAATTCTAGCTGTGTCTTTATTAGAGGTGTGGTAAGTGTAACTTAGAAATGTTATTGACTATCCAAGTTGGTTGGCCGAGCTGAATAATCAGTATGTCTTGGAAATGGTATATCTATAGATCAAAGTATGATAAGAGTGGCAAATATCCAAGGGAAGACCTTCTGGCCAGATGGTTGTCATGTCTGACGGGGCCTAACTACCTAAATTGGACTTACTAACACACTTACTAACTAACTTACTTAGTAACTCATATTCATATCTATTTAATTATATAAAAAATCTATTTAATTATATAATTATGTCGTGAATCTAAAACTTGTGAGCCGTACTTCTCATTGGCATGACCACTCTGGTTTAATCGTTGTGACATTTACAGGAGAGTGTGCGACAAAAACACTTTGGTATCAATGAAGTTTAGCCGAAACTTGCGAATTACGGTGTTCAAGTCATAATACGGTGTTTTGTGTTGATATTAGTACAGGTAAAGCACTATTTTAAATATATGTTTTTAATTAGAATGTGTTTTAATTATTTTAAAATGTAAAGTTTATTTGTTTTTGCCACTGTAAACACTGTGCAGTTTATATGATTATTGAGTAGAGTTTCTCAAAGGAGCCTTTTAGTTCAGTTTCTAAACATTTTTACCTTTTTTTGGAATTAGGAATATGAAATGATATATCGCATATTGAAACAACCGAAGTAAAGCTTTCAGTTTATTAGTTAAACAAATATCACTTTTATTTACAACCAAAGCGATCACAAATTATAAGTAGAGACCGATCGTAATCACCTAAAACTACTTAACAGATCGAAATATTTACAATAGAATTAACAATCGTTCGCGTCGCGTGCGGGGGCGCGACTGTGCGGCTGGCGGGGCGCGGGGCGCGCGGGCCGGCGGGGGGTAGGGCGGGGCACAGAGGCGTCGTGGCGACGCGTCACGCTGTGGCCAACGGCTGCGTCACCACGGGCGAGCGGCGCCGCGGCGAGCCGTCTTCCGCGGCCGCTTCTCCGGCCGCGCCCGCCGCGCCCGCGCCTCCGCCCGCTTCCGTCAGTCGCAACGCGACCTCCAGGTCGCGCAGTACCTGCGCAACAAACATCACATTGCAGATAAGAAACACGTGCTCAGGTCAACTGTCCACGGGACGGACGGAAGAAGCAGATTAATTTTATTAAAATTTTTTGAATCTATGTAAAAAGTTTATTTATTATATGTAAAGGCGGACATAATGCCCATCTCTTCTAGTCAATCTGGGTAGTGCAGAGACAATGAAGTAGATGCAACAGCAAAAAAATACGGAGTAAATGATAATGTCAATAATATAAATGATAATATAATAGTAAATGATAATATAATAAATATAAAATACTAATACATACATAAAAAATATTCTAATACATACAACATAAATATAAACAATATACGAGTGGGCAGATTGATAAGTCGGGTAAAATTAATGAAGCGGTAATACTAGTATACAAGTTATGTTTGGGCAGGTCATAGTTTTGAGGATACCTACACGAAATGTCATACTAATCTTTCAGTTAGTATTTCTTTGTCAGTCGTTTAAACCGGACAAGTCGTTCTTTTGCTGTTAAAATGGAAAAAGAATTAATTTCGAGTGTTGATAAAACATTACTTTTAACGCAAAAAACCATCAGGGACACGTAAAAATCTCTTGAAAAGTATTATGGTGAATCTTCTTCGTCACTTTAGATGATTTACAAGTGATTTGCTGAGTTTCGTTGTGATAGAACAAACACGGAAGACGCTCCTCACTCAGGGAGTACAATTAAGGTAACCATTCCAGAAATGATGACGAAAATCCACAATATCGTATTGGGAGACCGACAAGTGAAGTTGAGAGAGACACTATAAATATCTCATATGAACGAGTTTCCAACGTATTGCGTGAACATTTGCATATGAAAAAGCTTTCGGTAAGATGGGTGCCGCGATTGTTGACAATTGACAAAAACGTGAAAGAAAATTTTCCCAGTCTAATTTGCGGCTATTTCAACGAAACCCAGATGAGCTTTTACGCCGTTTCATCAGTGTAGATGATATGCATATGAAATGCTTCCCCATCCACCATATTCTCCTGAGCTGGCTCCCCGTGATTTCTTCCTTTTTACAAACACGAGAAAATAGCTCGGGGGACGAAAATTTGGAACTGACTTGGAGGTTATCTCCAAAACTAGGGAGTATTTTGAGGGTCTTGGAAAGATTACTACAAAGAGGAGAACGTTAAAAAATAAATGACATCCATTCAAAAAATGTGATTCTTTGTTTTTTCATTTTTACCGGACTTATCAATCCACCCTCGTAATTTCGTCTCAATCTTAACTTGCTGTCGTTTAAGAGGTATTCCCAGCATCGCCAATCGCCTCTACTATCGGGGATTTTTTTTTCCAAAACCTAATGCGAAGTGTAATGATTTAATGTGAAATGTAATCTATACTTCTATACTATTATAAAATTGTTAAATGTCAAATTTTATAAAATCAAAGATATTTAATAACAAACTACTCAGATCGACTAATTCAGGGCTTCTGAGACAGAATCCGTCGATGTTTGTTTGTTTGTTCTGATTTCGCGCATAAACCAGCGGGTAGATTTTGTTTAAACGGTTACAGTCTTAAAGGTAATATTCTGACTTAATTAATGCTGTATGTTTCATCAAAATCGATCCGGTAGAATTGAAAATACTGCTTGATACGAGAGGTCAAGTAAAAGTGGTTGATGGACTTTTTATATAAATCTATGATTGTGTCGGGATTTCCCATGTTGCGGAAAACCGACATTCACGGGGGCGGAGCCGCGAGCAAAAGCTAGTAACTAATATAATTATGAAACGTTAAGTATAACCTTTTGAGTTGTTTTGTCGGAATATTTTTGGGGAAAAGCATTGTCGGGCTGGTAGTGCTTTTTTCCGTAAAACATATTTATATTATCCCGAGATTCCTTACACATTCACGAGGACGCCCGTACGACACTGAACCTTTCATCATCGTCACTAGGCCGTGGAAGTCCACTGCTGAATATGGGCGTCCTCTGAGTCATTTGCCATAATCTCTACGCTTGGCAGGCGTCTTGGAGATTGCAGTAGATTTTGACTGAATAACTAAAAATATTATAACTGGTGTGTCACGCCGGTATAATAATACCGCCCTTTCATGTGTTCTCGTGCTGACGGGTGTACCAGGATAACGAGCGGCAGCGTTATTCTTTTATTCAGTCGAAATCTAGTGAAACTTTAATTGAAAAATATATCCCTACACTTCTATTAACGATATGTGTAGTCTCCAAAATTTTATTATATTTTCAAAGCAGTCTAAAAAAAATACTCGCAGCGTTGATGTGATAAATTCACCTAATATTAGTATAATAAATTTATACGCCCAATATTCAGCAGAACACAACACATTCTTTTCAGTCATTGTTCTAGTCCCAAGTTACGATTTCATGTGTCTTGTGTTCGATACTAGACAATTATATACTCAATCATATAGATAAATGCTAACACATATAGATAGATAAACATCCACGATTCGGGTACAAACATTCGTGCTCATCACACAAAGTTCGAAGGTTCGAACTCGGGATCAATCGGCACAGAGAGCAGGGTCGCTATCACTGAATCAATCAGTCGTCAAATTGTCACTACCTTTTTACCTAAAAAACTGATTAATGTTGTTAATAGTGTACGTACTTCTGTCTCTTTTTGGTCTAGCAGCGAGAAGCGCGTGTCGAGCGCAGTCAGGTGTGCGAAGGTGAGGTGCAAGTGCGCGTGTAGCCGCAGCAGCGCCAGCTGGCGGAAGTGCGCGGCGTACATGTGCGCCACAACGTGGAACAGCAGCCGCACCACTCGCCGCACCACGCTTTCGAACTGCGCCGGGAACGAGTTTGCTGAAAATGAGACACATCAACGTTACATTATGTTTCATCGTCAACGTTACATCATACTTCATCAACGTTACATTATGTTTCATCATCAACGTTACATCATGCGTCATCATCATAGATACATCACGCTTCATCTTCGTTACATCACATTTCATTATTAACGTTACACCCTTTCTGCAGTGTAATACAATACCTACAGACATAATTATTACGAGTATATACGTAACTGAGGGTAGTTATAAAAATTCTAGATACGAGCATATCACTATGGAATAAAATGTTTCCGCAACATTATTGTCATTATCAAGCAACGTAGTCAGGGTCTGTTGCTATAGCAAAGGATATGGATGTGGGTCAAGTTTTATGACTGACATGTCATCACCCCCTTTGCCCCCAAATCGCTGCGACTGGTGTTATTCAAACACCAGCCAGGACCCACTGTTTCACGTGTCATCTAAAATACGGAGATTGTCAGTTCTAGGTGTTATAAGCCTACATGGGTTACAATTTTAAAAACAGCCTGCAAGGTTTCTTTCCAGATTTTGTTTTATGTGGTAGCGTTCCCATCGGTGAGTAGCGTTTTTGCGGTAAGCCGTTTAACCCAAAGAGCGACTCAAAGACTGGGTGTAGACTTAGAGAATACGATACCATCTGTATTTTGATAGTACTATGCAGTATTTTTAGTTATTCAACTCGAACTGTCGAATCGCTTCGAATTGCTAGACAGCTGTACATCAGTGGACGATATTAACAGCAGG
>WUAW01011794.1:0-13337 GCA_017165845.1 Thaumetopoea pityocampa | reverse complement strand
TAATACCTAAACTGAGTAATAACAATATCACGAAGGTTGCTTCTTTGACATTTTTCTGATAGTGATACAATTTCTAGTGAGTAGAAACCTATATTTTAATTATCTAGGGCAGAGACCCTCAAACCTTTTTGTCTTATAGACCACTTGTAATGTTTTTCACTTTTGGGTAGACCCTAAAGCGTAGTTAATATAATTTTTTTGCAAATTTATCCACATAAATTGTGGTTTTGACAATTGGCGTAGACCCCTTGCAGATAACCGTCGACCCCTGGGGATCGACATAGACCACTTTGGGTATAAATGATCTAATAAAATGATTAGGATAAGTTTCCCCCTTATTGGACCAACAATCTAGTCGCAGGTACCTTGTGTCAGATTAAATTATTTAGATGCAACAGTGGATTTATTTGGGCTGATTATTATTCCAGTTTCTTTTTTTACTATAAAGTTTAAATTCATTTAACAATATTAATATTCTTTATCCTAAATTACTTTTGATGCGGAATAACTACATGAAGTTTTTTTATGATTGAATTTTACTTTAAAAATATGGTTATAATTTCTTCTCCGTGAAATTATAACCATATTTTTGCTAAATGTAAATTTATTTTGCCATTTACCTTTGATTTTCTTTCTGCCTCTGTTTTCTATTATCCATCTTCCTCAAATTCCTCAACCTTCGATGCATCACTTCATCATTAACTGGTATCAGTTTTTCCACGGTCTCTGCACCAAATTTCCTCATCAGACGATTGAGAAAGTATCCAATTTCCAAGCGTGAGTGACGTTTGCAATCGTCCGGCATACTGGATAGAGTTTTGAGGATGAGCGGTAAGCTACCCGCTAAAACTTCAGTCGGTATGACTTTGGTGTACACCTGTAATGAAGCATATGACACATCGCATGATAAGATGCTTCATCTCCATCATCTCTTAAAATTCCACGGCTGGACATGGGATTTCTCCTTAAAAAGGAGGGAATTGCCATAATCTCTACGTTTGGGAAGCGTCTTGTAGATCGCAGAATTTGATTGAATAACAGGATAACGTTGCTGCCCATTATCTTGGTATATTCCTTAACTGGTTTTCACAGCATCCATTCATGGCAAGCGTGAAGATTATGGCAAATCCCTCCTTTTTAAGGCGGAGGCCTATGTCCAGTAGCGGACTCCAAGGGGCTGATGGTGTATATATCGATATATGACATAAACTCTTACTTATCTTTAAAATTTAATTTTAATCGTTAATTTCGAAATGTTTTTTTTTCCATATATTCTAAAACCATCAAATTTGTTAATGTGCTGTCTTCAAAGACACAGTTCTAGTTGCATACCTTAAGAAAACTCATGCAAGAAGCAGTGATCTCTCTATTGTTTTCGAGCATTTGTTCGGCGACCTTCTCGAGTAGACCTTGCACTATGTCCAAACCCATTTCCTCAGAGAAATTGAAGAGGGCCGAGGCGACGGCGCGGAGGGTAGCACTCACGATACGCGGGTGTGGTGCAGACAGACCCGACAGAAGCATTGTTACAAACGATTGCATGCCTGCGAAACAAGGTTTTATATTAATACCAATTAAAAAAAGTTTTAATTGGGTTTCCCCCCGGAAATAGCTTTAAGTAATTAAATAGAAAGCAACCACATGACAATTTTCCCAAAAATTAGATATAAACATATCCATAATACTTTTGATATTGTGGATTTATTGATATCTCATTAACAATGGAGATAGTAAAGTGAATTATTAATACAAAAATGTTTATAACTCCAGTTGTACTTTTTCAGTTTGGTTTCTTTCTAAATAACTAGCTCTGGTTGTGCAAAGGTATGTGATGGTCATATGCTTAAACCGATAACCGGACATAACCATCCGTTCCACGGCCCTAACGACCGGTAGTAGTGAGGTTATTTCCTATGTTCGATTTTTTTAATTATTTTATATGCAACAGCAAATATCATTAAAAAGTAACCTTTCTGTATCAGAATTGGAGTTAATTGTAAAATGTGGTAGTAATTAATATTTTAAAGTTGGGTATAAGGAAGAGGGGACGAAGTGGGGACATTTCGCTATCTCTCTTGCACACCGGCGCCAAAATAACAATGACATTATAAACTAGTATTTTTTGTCATTTGACCCCCTCAACCAGATTTAAAAGGTTTCTTACTTACTTATTACTAAAGAAATTTATAAAAAAAAATCTAATTTAAATTTCAGATAATGTAATTTATTGATAAAAGTAATATAATTTTTTTTACCAACTACACAGGTATACGGATCGGACAGCAGGCAATAAACTCATGGTGCCACCCACAATATTTGGCTCCGTATAAGTTAACACTGGCGTCCGCACGTTTCGTAAATAATTCTTCGCTCAGTGCCGGCAGCACTAATTCAGATTACTGCGCTTGTCCCCGGCCGTTCTTGAGGTTATCGGGAGATTTAATTTGTCAAGTTTTAGTAATCCCGATTTAAACCAAGGTTTGTCGTTATTATGATACAAGGCATAGGATTTTGGAGCGGGTTCAGATAACCGATATCGTGGGTTGACATCATCCTAGTACCCACGAAAACCCTGAACCTACTGTTTTAGATGCCATCTTAAAATCAAAACTTTAAATTGTCTTTTAAAACGTTAAGCTCATACAACAACCGAAATCGATATACGCTGCCTAATCGCTTAACATCGACTCAAATAAAGACCAGTGGTCTGTATTAAAAAATAACTTCCTCAAACATATGTACACAAGGAATCATTTTCTCGATTTTTAACCCTTCTCAGAGGCTAAGTACTGACAAACCTAAAACTAACCAACTTAAACCTAAGCTAACGAAAACGTTATTTTTCTTAGTTATTTAATAAATATACCTATCAAATGAAGTAATTACACTATAACGAAAATTAACTCACCATCTTCTTGCGTCTTCAGTACATTGCCAACGCTGTTGATAAGGTTGAAAGCGCACTGCCGGCATTTGGAGTTCAAGTCCTTGGTACATACCACAGACTCCGCTATCGCATTCTTTATCAATTTGCTCTCCGCGTTCAAGAAAGTCGACGTAGCAATTAGTTGTTCTATGCATCTAACAGAAAAATAAAATAATCAGATATATAAATTGCTATATGGCACCGGCATGTATGCTATGAAAACTAGCTAAGCGATGCATCAGAATAATGGGTAGCGGCATTATCCTGTTATTCAATCAAAACCTACTACGATCTCCCAGACGCCTGCCAGCGCGACGATTACGACAAATTCCTCCTTTCTGAGGAGAAGGCTCATATCCAGCAGTGGCTGATGATAATGATGACATAAATTAGGTAGTGAATGTACTTTTTAGACTATGGTGATATCTGCTTTCAAAACGCTACAGTTTGAACGTCTGCAGAATCGATGTGTACCATACACATCGATTCTGCAGTTTCAGTTTAGGTAAGTAAAATCATGTATCTGATTTCTAGCAAGGAATAGAGCCTATAAATCTTAACGCCGCAAAATAAGTAGCCACCTATTAACATTTTCACCACCGATTACGCGCCAACGCGTGAAGTGACACCAACCTTATGAAGCCAATCACGAGCTTGCGTGTGGTATAATTGTCTCAGTAGCCAGTAAATGATTTTCTGTTGAAACTCATTTCAACGGTGAAGCAATAACTAACAACACATCCTCACATTACCGGCAGTGAACGGGTTAAGCGGCATCGATATTTGCTTTATCTTGCTCTTTTTTCTCCATTAATTATAACCCTGAATTCCCAGTGTATCTAAGAGAACGTTTCGTTTGCTGAATCCCCAGGTACATACTTGCCATACTTTCTCCTTCTCATTCTCGAGAAGCTAATGGGTGGACCCATTATAGCGGTTCGAAAATTAAGGCGACCAATTTAAGATCAGAACTAGATTGTTCACTACCTGCTACCAAAGACTCCTGAGTTACTTTGGTCATATATGCTCGGAGACAACCAACTAACCTGAACAAACTGGTTGTAGTAGGGAAAACAGAGCGGGAAAAGGCTGCGAAGTTGTTCTCCTACTCACAACGGCTCTGAGATATCGAGAAAGAAAGAAAGAGAGAGAGAAAGAGTCGTGAGAAAGGAGATAGTCAATGTTTCTTTCAAAGGATTTTAGAATAGGCACAACCTCAACAATTGAATTATACGATCCATATACAATTGAATTGAATTATCCGAATAAGGGACCATGCATTCTTATGCATGGTCTCATTTTATTTTTGTAATTGAAAATCAGTTTACAGACATAAAATTTAATCCAGGTCATTGAGCGAATAAAAAAGCTGTACTGAAATAGACTTCGACAGACTCCAAGAGTTGTATATCGGATGACCTGAATTTCAAGTAATATTCACAACTAGTTTTTGCCCACGGCTCCGCCCGCGTGAATGCAACCAGCATTCCGTTACATGGGAAATTCCGACACAATCATACATTTATATAAAAAGCCTTAGAACCACTTTTAGTTGACCTCTCGTATCTTAACGGTGGCTACTAAAACAGGGATCAAGCTGTATCTTCATTTCTACTGGACCGATTTTGATGAAACATGCTGCAGTATTTAAGTCGGAATAGTACCTTTATGACTGTAATAGTTTAACCAAAATCTACCCGCTGATTTTTGGGTGAAGCCCTAACAAACAAACATCGACGGATTTGGTTGCAGAAGCCTTTGATTAGTCGATCTGAGTAGTTTGTTTTTGAATATCTGTGATTTTTGAAAATTTGACAATTAACAATTTTATAATAGTATACATAGATATTTTTCCTTTGTCTTACGTACCTTAACCGAGCCGCTTTACTGCTATCAGCCACTTTATTCAATGAACTCATTAACAATTTCTTTATTTTCTTATAATTATCTTTCAAAAACTTCTTGCAGCTTTCATTGTCACTCTTAAATATCTCTTCTAATATCCTATACGCTTTCTTATGCTCCATTTCTATAATCTTGGCCTTCTCTTTGTATTTTAGTAGGATTTTCGTTTCTCCCTCTTCTTTAGAATTCTCTTTTCTAGATCTTTTATACTTCTTAGGATCTTCTAGAACTGTTTCGCATAACGGATAAACCCATTCGTCAAACAGTTTCGCGATTCTATCACTGTTTTGATAAAGGACAAGTGTCCTGACGACATCAAGAATAGATTCTCTTTGGAAATGGTTGTCTTTTGACGACTCGAGCTGTTGTAGGGCATTTGTGAATAATTCTTCGCGTAAAGGCTGATCACTTATTGTTAAGTAGACCTGCGTTGAAGTGAAGTACAAATCAGATATAATACAAATGCACCCATATAACATATTGATATTGTCATATTCATTTGTGAATGACTGTCAACCGTTACAGATTTGTCTATCGCCGTAATCCTATTGTAATGGTTCAATGATGTTAGAAGCAGTGATTGTTGGATCACAGCCGTGCATCAATAGATATAGATATTTTTACTGCGGTCGCCACATCTCCATATTCAGCCTTCAAATTTTTCTATCATAACACATGTATATACATAAAATCCCTTACAGGGGAGCTCGAGGAGATGTTGGAATTCCCCAAAACCCCGTCTCGGGTTCACCTACATTAGAGTTTACAAATCACAATGCTCAACAATCCGCAAAAATGTAATAATATGTGAGCGGCTCCTGACTTGTATTGAAATAAAAATGTAAAACTACGCTAGCGGTCGCGGAAGTGAAAGTAATTTGACTTTCTTAAAACAATGAAGAAAAACATCGCGAGGGAACATGTAGGTTCCCTCGCGATGTTTTTCTTGAGATTTTCTTGATGGCGTGTGAAGTCTGCCAACCTGCATTAAGCAAGCATGGTGGACTATATAGCCCAACCCATCTCATTCTGAGCGACAACACATATTCTGCAGTGAGACTGTAGATGGATCGAGGTTAGATGACACAAAATTATACCATAAACATTATACAGATACCGATTAAATTTCCACTTTCAAATTTTCCACATTACTTTCATAATATCTGCTTAAATATTTCCTTTATTTACTATACAATCAATTGGAAAACATTAGTAGATTGTATGTCCACATTCATATATCATATTATCATTCGTCAGGGATTTATTAAATAAATAAGCATGCAGACATACTAAGCAAACTGTTTGCCTTAATTTTACGCTTTAAGCGTCAAATTAAGTCAACCAGAGGATTGAGAGCGCAATCGACTCAATAAGCGTTGATATGCGTAGTTAGGTTTATTTTTAGCCTTACGGAAAAAAATTGATACATACACTCACGCCGCTATCCCATAAAAGTAGGCAGAGATCACAGTTTACCACACACTATGTTACTGGCAAACCTCTCTCGGCTCATACACATCCATACATCTTTTCATACACATTCGTCGATTAAGGGCACTACAAAACTTGACCTTTTTGAAACAAGTTGTTGAAAAAGTTGTTAAAAATTTAGTATTTAGTTGGAAAAAAAAAACAAAACATCATACCTGGATGGTCTCCAAAGCTGCCAACCTCTGTCCTTCAGCAGTACTAACTTTTGCCGGCGACATGTATATATTCAAAAGTATGGGCAGATAGTTCTTAGCGAACCTCGCCAACTCTATTCTGTCCCCCTCATTGTCCCCTACAGTACTGATCAATTTCCTTAACCCTTGCATCACAGACATCCTAAATTCGGGGTTATCCTTCAGGACGTTACCTAAAACCCTCGCTACGGTCTTAAAATTATCTTTAACGTCTTTTGGGCTGTTGCAGAAACTAGGAAATAAGGCCCAAAATTGATTGCATAATAGCTCATAAGTATGGGACAATGGTACGTTTTTCGCTTGAGCCATTTCCCTGGACCTCTTCCGGCAAAAAGTTGCCATTTCTAGAATTTCCGTAGCAAAGTATTTTAGGTTAGTATTTATAATTTTCTCTTTTAGTACTGGAAGTAACCAACTCCGCTCAAGATTGATGCTTTCAGGTCCGTCTCGGAGTGGTATTGTTTTTAACACGAATTCTGGTCCTAATGTTTTGATGGCGCATCCAGTCGCGTACTCGACCTCCTTGTTTTTGTCGTCAAAATTGTGACTTTCGCGGCGATCGTTCAGCTTCTTCAGAAGAGGTGTGAGCGAATTTACGACTTTCTCGTTGGCTATCTGTGAATATCCATTTTTCTTGATTACATTTATGAAACAAATAGGGATTGAAAATAAATAATTTTTGCTTATTTTAATCGTGCTTTACTAAGTTTTTGATCACAGATGAAACGTAATGAAAGTACAGAAAAATACCGGAAAAAAATTGTTGAAAAATCTAAAAATAATGTTTTTATAGAAATATGAACTTAAACGTAAATAATATATTTTTAAATGAAAAAATACATAAGACAAACAGAAATATAAATAAGACAAAGAGAAATATTTAATGTTTAAAAAGCTTGATATTCTTAATTTTTTATTGCCAACTATTCGTAATGTGTCATTATGAAAATGTAATACACGCATCACGTTATTCAAACAGTGATAGCCTAATGGTATGACGGTGCATGCCAAGTCGTAGATTTCGAGTTCGGATGCCAGACACGACCTCTGACGTTTTAAAGCCAGAGGTCATACGTATTAATAATTTAATAATAATTATCGCTAACTTCATACGGTAAAGGAAAATATCGTGAGGAAACCTACACCTGAGCGATTTTCTCGATTGCGTATGAAGTCTGCCAGTGTTTGTATTAGGTCAGTGTAGTGGACTATAGTCTAACCCCTCTCATTCTGAGAGGAGAGTCGTGTCCTGCAGTGGGACTGTGGATGGGTTAACGATAATGAAGAATCACTTTTTTATGATCATCCCCAATCAATATTCGTCCCCACTTACACAGGGCACACACAGGGGCACGGTTATTTTCAATTGTGTTTCTTTTTCTATAAAAATGGAAACTATATTTTTTGTCTTACACATAGACTCGTTCTCCGAACACGTGTCGAAATCTAGATCTGTAAACGATGAAATAATTATTTTCACTGACCATTGAGTCTAAGTTATAGCTAGATTATCTTCTCAAAATATGAAATGACAAAGCGATTGACCCAGCCGTGGATTGAACCAGACAACTTTTAATCTATATTATGTGCAACAGCGCACTTCAATGTGGAGTGGAAACTATTCAAATGTTGCAACGTGCCGTTCGGCCAGTATCGAGTCTCATCGGCTCTCTTCGACTAGGAGATTTTAATAATGGCGTTGGCATTGTTTTTATAATTCTTTTAATATTAGCAACTATCTGATTATTTATTAACCTGGAATTTTGACTTCATTCAAACAAACACAAATATAATTAACTATGTAAATGTATCGCATCAGCCAGGTGTTCTAAGACAGCTCACGTTTTCTTAAAAGACTATCTAAATTATGAAAGGATTAGGATGATTTACCTCAAAACAAACAGCAATGGTGAGTATGACGTGCCTTGTAGCCTGATTGAAGGGGTTATCTAGGCCAGTCCCGATGCTCTTGAATATGGCCTCGATATGTGTTTTGTATTTAGGGTACTCATCGGATTCGATCGCAAGTTTCACGCAGTCTAAAAGCACAGCCTATAGGAGTAAAGAGTAATCATCAATTTTCGTAACGGAAATAAGGGCGTCCAGCAGTAAATCGCGGAATTACGACGCTGCCCATTACACGACGCACCCCTCAACTGGTCCTCACACACCCACGGGAACAGATGGAGACAGCGGTGCTGTGGTAATGTCAAACAAATTTATTTTCGTGTAGATAGACTTTATTGACGCGGAATGAAAAAAATATGACTGCACGGATGGCGCAGTGTTTTAAGCGTCCACTACGCTGTCGAGTGTTGTGGGTTCGATCCCCACAAGGGACAACAACTTTGTGTGAACCACAAATTGTTCTGAGTCTGGGTGTTCTGTGTTAGCGTTATTTGAATGTTTGTAAAGTCCCCGGGAGACAGGAATTAATCCTAATGCAGGAGTTGTCTTAAAAAATATATATATCAGAAAGAGAATAACGAACATAACGATACAAGAGACAGCCTTATCACTAAAAGTGGTCTCCTATAGGAGATGATGATGATGATCGATGATGGTTGTATACAACCATCATCGATCTTATGATTATAATAAGATTTCATCATCATCATCAGTTTTTAGAAGTCCACCGCTAGACATGAGCCTGCTGCTTAAAAAAGGGAATTGCCATAATTTCCACACTTGATGGCGTCTTGGAGACCGCAGTACATTTTGATTAAATAACAGGATAATGCTGCTGGTCATTATTCTCAATGGTTGCTTTTCACAGAACCCACGGGAAGAGATTGAGCGACGCTATTCTGCCGGCTCCAGACAGCCGTGATTCAAGATTTATTATTAGTTATGATTCGGAAAGACCGCAGTAATGAAAACACATGACATGCTGCGTTAACACTTATGCTGTCCTGTTTTGATACTCGTCTGCAATTCGTATCAAAAAACAGCACTCATTTTATAATAAAATAATCGTCATTATGTAATAGTTGCTTAATCTGTTTAAATAGCGGCTACCTTTAACGCGTTGGTAGACGCGGAGTTTATATCCGTGACGTCGGATAACCACAGCTCCGTGACGCAAATGTTGACAAACAGAGGCAAGTTCAGCACACACAGGTTCAGATCCAGTCTGTTGAATAAAAATCAGACTTAGCGTGGCTATCCGCGCACCATTACTTAGCTGCAGTAAAGGGTCCTTTTGTGGACTGCCACTTTTTAATAAAATTGAAATAGTACATGCATACATACACCTACGCCGGTGCCCGGGTCAGACAGAGACCACAGTTCGCCACCTACTATGATCTCGGCACACCTGTCTCGCCTCGTCTACATTCATATATATTTTCATACGCTTTCGTCAATTAAGGAGGCTACGAACTTTGACCTTTTTGAAACAAGTTCTTAATTTGATCAAGGTAGGTTTTCCTGCGGGCCCTCTTCACTTTCACTCACATTCACTCGGTACATCCGTTTCGTCATTCGAATCTCACTCACCCTTTCTAAATAACCAAACCGTCGGATCATTCTCTTCCTGATTCTTGTCACCGCATCATACTTCTACTTACACCGATCTTTTATTACGTTATTCTTCAACGGATCAGTCAGGGTGACTCGATACAGTGACAGATGCTCTATAAAAATCGATATAGTGATGCGACAAGATGAGTGATTTCGTCTATTTAATATAAAAATATGTTTAAACGCCGGTGCATACAAGCTTAGTCCATACAGTGTTTAATACATTCGAGTCATTAACTCGAATGTATTAAACACTGTATGGACATCATACTATCATTTAAAAAAATGGTTCTGTGACTAATTATGTTGGTCAGGATTAGTCATTAACTAATCCTGACCAACATGATTAGTCACAGAACCATTTTTTTAAATGATAGTTTGATGTGATTTTCCTGCAAATATTTAATGGTCAAAGTATAAATATAAGTTAGAAAAATTGTAGATGTTTTAAAGGAATAAAGTTACTTACTTCGCCAGAGAACAGTATGCCTGCTGCATCACAGCAGCCCAGGCCAGCATTTGCCCCGTATCATTAGCGGGGGGTCGAGCTGCCATTAGCGCACGAGTCAATTGTACTGCCAAGGTTGAAGTCATATTGCAGGTTTCTCGTGGAGAAGAGAACAGAGAGTGCAAAGTATGTAGACAACAGGTCTTTATGTACACATTGTTGTGCGTCATCAGAGAGAGTACTGCTTCACAAATTGTCTGGAATGTTCGACAGAATTGAAATAATTGTTATGTTAGAAAAATACAAAATGTGGGGTCAATATAATCGAACTCCCTGGACTTATAATTTGAAAAATAAAAATCCTCTTTATAAATCATTTCGTACTGTTTTAATTTTACGAGTACATACATTAGTAACGATGTTATGCTCGATAATTTTAGGAATTTTATTGCTGTTAGGTCTTTTCTTGTTCATTAAGTTTTCCGGCGTCCATCTGACGACCTGTGCGGACGAGCGCTGGATATCCAGCATCATATAGATCCGGCATTCGTTTGTTTAATATTTCTGACATAAAAAAAAAATATTCTAATAAAAATTCTTTTCTTACAAGAATTCCAAAAAGCTGCTATAGGTATAATTGTCAGCTAATTTAACTTAATCTAAGAAAACTTTAGTTTAAATTTTTATCCGAAAGTTCGGCGCGGTTTCTAGTACAGCCGATGTGTCGCGGCGGAAAAACTCTCGTATCGAAAGAGAGAATTGTTCAAGGAAAATTCCTTGCACATTAAATGAGGAAGGCCGTGGGACGCGTCTGGTTTGATCCAAAGATGAAGCATGATGTCGTGGCCCTGAGAAGGGTTGAGAAACCGCGAACTAATACACGACTGCAAATTGTGTCATCTCACTAACAAGCATCCATCATTATCATCATCTTCAGTCCAAATTCATCCCCACTACAGGAACACGACCCTTCTTTAGGGGGATTAGGCCGTAGTCTACCACACTGGCCTAGTGCGCGTTGATAGACTTCACACACTCATGCAGGCATGTAGGTAATAATAATGTTTTCTCCGTTAAGTACATCGGTGTCTACAATGCAGACCGTACATGAATTAAAAATAACTGTATACTGTACTGTACTGTAACTGTAGTGGTATGGGACCGAGTTCAAACCTACGACCTTTCGATCACAAGCCGTGTCTGGCTGGTGCCAGTGGTCAGCTAGTGGTCTACATCACCACTGTACTACTAAAAGTACGCGGGTCTGGAAAAATTGAATTAGACTGATATGGAAGACTCATAGCGCTATGCATTAAAACTATGATTACAGCGTTTTTACTTACTGTTTATTGTTCTTCTAAGAAGTCTAGTAAACATTTAATAGAAAATTTATTTTTCATAGTAAATTATTCAAAAAATTAAACACTCACCTTAATATAGTCTTTGCTAAAGACAGACAGTACATCTCTGAGCATGGTGAGAGTGTGTAGCACAGTACGATGTCCAGCGAGGAGGGCCTCTGCTTTGATCTGTGCCAGACAGTACTCCGCCACACGATTTGACGCCGGGTGGAGCTTCGGCACCTAGAAATATCGATAGACATTTTCGCATTTCCATTTCAGTTTTGTTTAGGTATACTGAACAGTATCCTTACAGTTAAAGCGTGTTGTTATACACTGACCTAAGACCCTAATCTGCCTATCTCTACGTCAGCTAAAGACATCAGTCTCATGATCCTATTTGACTATCATGTCAGCATTTCATATAACTGACTCCTAAGGCAGACCATTCCCAGACCTCATAACTTATACCTCTCACCACTGACTCAGATCTCTCAAACTCGGTCCGCGACAGTCTAGAATTACACCAAATAATATATAAGTTTATTATAAAAGAAAGCATTTAATTAATAAAACATAAAAAACTATTCTTTTTAAAAACTCTCTTTAATACTTCAGCCTAACAATGTGTACCAACTATCAACTATGTGATTACCTTAGCCTATAGGGCAGGGGTGGCGAGCTTGATTAGGCCAAGATCTACTGTTTACTGACGAAATCCTGTGCGATCTACCGGTTAGTTACACACTTCTTGAAATTTTAATTAAATAACGTGATGGAACGGCGATTGAAAAATGATATAAGATATGCGTAGCAGTTGGCGATTACGCTGAGCGGTTTTTTCTACGTATTTTTTTACATAAAATTTTATTATTAGGTATATTAAAGTTATGTTTTTGGATTGCCAAGATCGACTGTCACCCCGGGTGTCCTGACGATCGGCGATATTGCTACAATCACAAGAACTTCTTATTAAACACCTGAGAGTGTCTTTCAGCTGCTTCTAGCTGCATTAATGGAAAGAAATAGAGGATCCAGTGATGCTATTTGCTGACGATTTATGCTAGTCTATGCCGCTTTGTCCAGTAAACTCAGCTTTAGTCATGTTTTAATATCAACAGAATGATGAAGCAATGATAGCCTAGTTGTATGGATTAAGCCAAGACCTGTTAAGTCTTAGTTCTAGTTTCTAGTAGTTTAAATCCAATTCACGCATGTTTTGACTTCTCAAAATCAAGCGCGTATTAATAATCAATAGTTTCAAGTGTTGAATGATAACATCGAGAGGAACCCTATTTGCCTCAAAGATTTTCTCGACGACGTGTGAGGTCTGGCCACCCGTATTAGGCCTACACGATGGCCTGTGTATATAACCTAATACAGAGTTGTTCAAATTATTATACTCAATGCAAAATGTACACGATTCTTGCATTCAAGTGAGTGTCAACAGTTGTTGACACATATATATATATATATATATATATATATGTATATATATATATATATATATA
>WUAW01011785.1:12636-38081 GCA_017165845.1 Thaumetopoea pityocampa | reverse complement strand
TTTCGGCCAGCCTTGTTAATCGTTCGTCCCCACTGCTCCTACACGACAACGCTCGCCCTCATGCGGCACAACAGAAGGTCTCTAAGCTACAAGAGCTAGGGTTGGAAGTTTTGCGTCATCCACCATACTCACCAGACCTTGCGCCGACAGACTTCTACTTTTTCCAAAATTTGGACAACTTTGTGACAGGGAAAAAATTAATTACCCAAGAGGCAATTCAAAATGCCTTTAAAGAGTTTGTTGGCTCCCGTAAACCTGACTTCTTCAAGAAGGGCATTGAAAAATTACCACTGCGCTGGCAGAGATGCATCGATACCATGGGTGCATATTTTGATTGATAGAAATAAAAAAATATTTATATGAAAATGACTTGTTTCTGTGTACTAAACGTCAATTTCATACCTAATATTATTATTTATTCACGTAAAATCAATATTTTGCGCATCCACATTTTGCTTTAATGTATGCAAAAATTATTTTAGTAGCTTACAAGTTTTGACACTTTTATAAACTTACAGCATTTCATTTTTGGCGTAGGCAGAGTTTTTGTAATTCTTTGATGTTTATTCTTTAGCGCCTGACTTTATTCTTGTCACTTGCGATGGAAAATGGATTCCATATGACAAACGAAAATGTTAGTTGCACTGGTTGGATTCGGGTGGCAGCAGAATCATATCTGAAACACAAAGTTAAAAGTTGCTTGTGTATATATGGTGGACCTGTACCGGTATTGCTCATTATAACTTGAGAGCTGGCACAACAGTTACTGCATAGGTGTACGGTGAAGAATTGCAAATGATGATGGACAAGCTTGCTGTCAAACAACTGAGACTTGCCAATTGCTTTAGTCCACTCCATCATAATGCTCATCAATACTCCGTACAACGAACCATCTCAAAACTACAGCAGTTACGACTGGAAACTCCTGTCATCCACCATACTCGACAGTCCTTGCACCAACAGATTTCAATTTTTTTTCGAATTTTGATAACTTTTTACATAATAAAAATTTCGAATCCGATATAGTGGTGAAAAACGCAAAAAAACGCAGAGTTAATCGATTCCTGTTTCTAGTATTTCTGTAGGAGAGATATCAATGAACTTCTGTTAATATGGCAAAAGTGCATCAAAAGTACTTCGATTAATCTAATATATACATTTCCATTAAAATTTTTTTTGTTAAAATGGCAATTACCTTAACAAGGACCTAATGAATCTCTATCTCTTTATGTGAAAAGAACATGTGCATGTGAACAACAGTTTAGACAGATAAGATAAAACTGAAAATAGATGTGTATAATACCCACCATGAAAGAAGAGACCTGTAGCAGCACTTGGTTTCATTTGTGCTGCAAATGGTTTATAGGTCAAATCCACAAAAAACATACTCTGAAAATAATTGATAGTTTTTAGGTTTTTTTTTTGTTAACACAAATAGCTTTCCTATGCGATTTTACCTGTGCGGACTCGTCGATGCTGCCTCACGTTCGGTCTGTTCTTTCGTGACGCGTATTATACAGATCTGGTGGCTGTGGGTTGTCTCTAGCACAGTTACAAGGTGACGTGTATATGGTACGGTCTTACTCGTATAAACTTACGGTCCAACTTCGGTACGGCTGATGCGCCGTGTACAAGAGGCCTAAGGGCTAAAATGCGTTTAAAATATTGTTTCATAAATGATTTCATGGTTAACCTTTATAATCAAACTAGCTTTTGCCCACGGCTAGGCCCACAGGAATGCCATTTTCCTGCTACATGGAAAATCCTGAAACAGAATTAGATTTATATAAAAAGCCATAGAATCACTTTTACTTGAGCTCTCGTGTCTTAACGGCGGCTACTAAAACAGGGATGTATCTTCAATTCTACTGGACCGATTTTAATGAAATATGGCGCAGTATTTAAGTCGGACCTATAATACTGTAACAGTTTGACCAAAATTTACCTGCTGTTGTTTTCGTGAAACTCAAACAAACAAACAAGCATCGACAGATTGATTTCAGAAGTCCTTAATTAGCTGATCTGACTAGTTATTTTTTAATAGATTTGATTTACAAAATTTGTCATTTAAGAATTTTATATCATGTTATAGACATGGGTGACCCAAATTTCAACATTTTTTTCTAACTAGTTTATCAAAAATGTAAGTAGAATGTAGAAGTCTTTCCAATAACTCTTAACATATTCTTTCCCAGGTTCGGGCGTTTGAAAAAATCCAGGCAATAATGAGGTCAGAGGAGGGTTTGGGCATCGAATATGATGAAAATGTCATCTGTGATGTGTGCCGTTCCCCCGATTCAGAAGACGGCAACGAGATGGTATTCTGCGATTCGTGCAACATTTGTGTGCATCAGGCTTGCTACGGTATCACCAGCATTCCAGAAGGTATACATTTGATTATAATTTTCCAATAGACTAGTCTAGAAAACTAAGAAAGGTTTTTTCTTTCTATATCTCAACATTAAAATCGAGGATGATTTGTGACTCCAAATTGCTGAGGATTAGCGCAGAACTCCTACAAATGTTGCCATATTTTGTAATCCAATGGATTTAAATTTCTACTGGAGGCCATTCATTCCTCGTGCCTGATGTAGTTGATTCCATAGGCGGACTGTCAATTTTGCGTGTTTGCTGCCCTAACAGCTGACGCAGAATCTTATTGAGGTACCCATTGTCTGTTTTCGAAAGCTGTTTAAGAAAGAGGTTCCGCAATATTTATAAGGATGGTATTTGTAAACAACAACATTGTTTTTAATACCTTTTTCACAGACACACTCTAGTCAGGCCTGAATATAAGACTCCAAATTTTGCTGAGGATTAGCGCAGAGCTCAAGCAAATGTTGTATTTTATTTCTTTATTGAGATAAATAAACAGTACATAAGTGGTACAATTCAATAATAGTAAATAAAAATAAACATATAAATTAAATCTCCACCAACATAGTTTATGACAAATTATTTTGGTATAGACGTTATATGCTGATTAGAAGTAACAGTTTACATAGATTTGTAGATAGTATTTTGTTATTTTAGTAATTTAAATAGCTCTTTTTTAAATGTGCTAAGTCGCGTTGCTGCAATATCTAACGAATTAAAGTTGTCGTTATAGGAGTTGACAAGCTGTTATAACGGAAGTCGTTTGTTGGCGTTTATACGACAACGGGTGGTAGCAAAAAAGTACAACAGACATTACGACAATGCGCCCTAGTAGGCACTTTATAATATAATCTGTTAATTATAGGACTACAATCAAAATTGTTTAATATATATCGTATAATAACATTGCTTCCAATTGTAAGCGTCTGAGCGTCAGAGCCAGCTTTACGCTGTTCCTCGAACACGCGAACTTGCCTCAAAACCTTCCCATTGAGAGGGCTCAATGTTGCATCTTTTCATGTGTCGTTTCTGAACATCTTTGTATCGGAGGAGTTGTCTGCCATGTTTCCGCTTACCTTCCTCGAGTTCAGAGTAAAAGATGCGCTTCGCTACTCTTTCCTCCGCCATACGTGATACGTGACCACACCACCGAAGTTGCCGACGCATTAAGTAAGCCTCAATGCCACCAACATTGGCTCGTCGCAGAACTTCGGTATTTCGCACTCGGTCGGACCATCTGATCTTTGATATGCTACGAATGCATTTAAGGTGGAAACGATCCAGAGTATAAATGTGATGTCGATATACACACCACGCCTCGGAGGAGTACAAGAGATTTGATTTGATTTGAGCACAATCGCCATGTAAACTGAGATTTTAGTGGCTAACTTTAGATCGTGCGAACAGAAGACCTTGGAACGCAGCTTCCCAAATGCTGCAGCTGCAGCACTGATCCTGCTATTGATTTCAGCATCAAGGTCACACTTGGATGTTAAAGTGCTCCCCAGATAACGAAACTTATCGACCTGTTTCAGTACATCCTCACCAAGCTTAATGGTCAGTGTCTCGTGACCATGTGTATCTAAGGACATCACCTCCGTCTTTTTGACACTGATCTTCAAGCCGAATTTGCAGCATGCCTTGTGGAAAACAGAGATCAGCTTTTGCAGGCCATCTGGGGATTCTGTCACAAAGCACAAGTCATCAGCATACAGTATCTCTGTGATCAATGCGTTCGAGACTTTAGAGCCTGCCTTAAGTCTTGCCAAGTTCAAAGACTATCGTCTGTGCGAAAGCGGATACGAACTCCCTCAGATACACCTTGCAGAACCTCCCTCAGAAACATCTTGCAGAACCTCCCTGACCACTACCGCGAAGTACAGGACAAACAGTGTGGGTGCCAGGACACACCCCTGTTTTACTCCACAGGTAACGGAGAAGAAATGTGATTGTTCACCCTCTATGGAGACGCAACATTGTATATTGTCATGCAAGAGTCTAAGCAGTCTCAGAAACTTCTCCGTACATCCCAGCTTTCCTAACATTATCCAGAGAGCTTCACGAGGCACACTGTCGAATGCTTTCTCCAAGTCAACAAAGCAGAGATACAGCTGACGATCCTGTTCTCTACTTTTTTCTTGCAATTGACGCACGAAGAAAATAGCTTCACAAGTACCTCGGTCAGGTCGGAAGCCAAACTGGGATTCGGGCAGAGTCTTTTCTGATAAATTCTTCAGGCGGTTTAAAAGAATTCTTGCAAAGGCCTTTCCAAAGCAAAGCTGTCAGAAGCAAAATACCGCGGTAACAGTCGCAATCGGAGCGGTCACCCTTGTTCTTGTAGAGGGCACTTATGCGAGACACTTTAAAATCATCCGGAACTCGCTCCTCTTCCCACATGCAAACAAATAGTTCCCAAACCAAAGTGTGCAACTCCTCACCACCGTACTTAAGTAACTCTCCCGGTATAAGGTCGATGCCAACCGCTCGCTTGTTTTCTTGCTGTTTGATGGCAGAGACAACTTCGTCACGCGACAGAGGCTCATCCAGCTCGGTGGCTAGGGGAAGTTGAGGCATTAAGCCGATATTAAGTAGATGAGCTTGTCGATCTACGTTGAGCAAAGTGTTAAAATCTTCGTCCCAACGCCTTAGTACGTCCTCCTTGCTTGTCAGCAAGTGCATGCTGTCTAAAGACCTAAGAGACACTTTCGCTCGAGACGATGAACTAATCAGCTTACGTACCTCACCGTAAAACTCCCCAAGCTGGTTTTTGTCAGCGAGCCACTGGATGTGACTGGCCTTGTCTTGCCACCACTTGTCGATTTGTTTTTTTTTTTTCATTCAAATCCACACATTTGTCGAGATAGCTTACGCAAATCAAAGTCACTCTCTTTGACNACTTACGTACCTCACCGTAAAACTCCCCAAGCTGGTTTTTGTCAGCGAGCCACTGGATGTGACTGGCCTTGTCTTGCCACCACTTGTCGATTTGTTTTTTTTTTTTTCATTCAAATCCACACATTTGTCGAGATAGCTTACGCAAATCAAAGTCACTCTCTTTGACCGCCGCAACGCTTCCACCTCGTCTAGTATGCTGACGCAAGAGCTGTCGATGTTTGTCGAGCGCTGCCCTAAGAGACCCATCATTCTCATCGAACCAGTTTTCATTATGTCGGTTTTTTATACCTAAAGTAACTGAAGCAGTCTCCATGAGATGAGAAGACAACGCTTTCCATGCAGCGCTGACATCACCTATCTTCTTAACTGCCGACAGTTTCCCAGACAGGGCTTCAGCATATATCTCCGTAACTTCACGATTGTTCAGCCTATCTACGTTTAAAGACGCAGGCTTTTTAAAACGACATCTACGTAGTCGCCGGAGGCGGAGTCGCAGTTTGGTGACAATAAGTCGGTGATCAGTCCAACAGTGCGCACCACGCATGACGCGGGTGATTTGCACTTGACTGATATCTCTTTGCCGTACAATAGCATAATCAATCAGATGCCAGTGCATGGATCTTGGGTGCATCCACGTTGTCTTGTGCTTGGTGGCAAGTCTGAACATAGTGTTCGATATTGCAAGCTCATATTGAGCACAAAGATTGAGTAACAACTGACCATTGCTGTTCATGTTGCAAACTCCGTGTCTACCCAGAACTCCAGGCCACGCCTCATAGTCCCGACCAACTCTGGCATTGAAGTCGCCTAACAATAAAATCTGCTCTCCGGCGTTTATGCTGTCAAGGCATTGAGATAGCTCATCATAGAATTTTTCCTTGATGTCATCAGATTAGTCCAACGTTGGAGCATAAACACTGTTGACGTCAAGATAATTATCCGAATCCAGATGAAGGCGCAATGTGGTCACGCAGTCCGAGATGTGTACAGGATACTCTTCAAGTCGCTTTACTAATTGATTCTTGATGGCAAATCTTACACCCGAACGCCTAGGTTCGGAGAAAGCTGTACCTTTCCAGAAGAAAGTGTAGCCGCCTCCATCTTCCACCAATTCTCCATCAGCAAGATGGGTTTCGCTAAGCGCAGCCACATCTACATTATAGCGATAAAGTTCACGAGCTACTATGGCGGTTTTACGCTCGGGACGGGCGTTACCATCGCGATCAAGAAGCGTTCTCACGTTCCACGCGCCAAATGTCATGTTAGGTGGTTTCATGATTTTTTCATTTTTCTTGTAGCGTCGACCACGAGTTAAAATGATGCGATGGCAGCCGCGGTTACTACCACCTTTCAAGAAGGGACGAGCATTTTTTAGAGCACCTTTTCTAGCCCCCTCCCCGGCTGAGCGGGGCAAGCAGTGCCACCCTCAATAGGGCTGCTTTGTCATCCCAGGTGCTACCGAATCCGCACTGTCGCCCCAAATCCACAGCGCAAAAACGACCACGGTGTGTACTCACACCCCCAGGATCGCCCATGTGCAGGAATCAGACAAAGTCTAGCTTGCATCAGGCCAGACCTCTCTACCTCATCCCATCGCCACAGGAGTTTGCGTTATCGGAATCCATTTGACGGAAACGGTCAAATGCGCAGGATATTTTTAGGTGCGCAAGCGTTCGCGCACACACAGGCGCACACACTCGTCCTCCCCCTCTCCGATTCAGTGGAACGGAAAACCGCTACGACTGGAGGAGAGGTCAGATGATGTGTCTGGCCGACATTACTATACGCCCTCTAACGTCGCCCTAGGCCATCCACCTTGCTGAATCGCCGAGTCCGCCAAACCCTTTGCATATCTGCGGTGGATTGCCTTTCTCACCGAATCAGACTTCATGCGCTTTGCGGGAGGGATCCGCATTAGACTTGTCCACCAGAGTGGCAAGCCCCTCGAATAAAATAAAAGAAAGGAAATAGGATGAGGTGGGAAAGGTGTATTGAGAAAGGAATATGGAATTTAGGTGAAGGACTGTAGGATATAGGATACTACTATCTCAGAAGAAGGGAGAGACAGTAGTAGCTCGGGGGGCCGGGGTCGCTTACCCGTATACTTAAGTCTATTTGCCATATACTTAAGTCTATAAGGAATATATTTAAGCAATAAAAAAAGTCGATTTTATGAGCTCTCTAAAGCAGGATCCCCCCTTAGTGCTTGTCATTTAAAAATTGTATCCTTGAAATTTGAAGACTAACAAAATTAACAGCTATTTACCAAGGAAAGTTAAAAAATGTGAAAATGTTTTAAAGTTTTTCAAATGCAGGAGGTATGCTCAGTACTTAGGTGTTGCTTTCATTTGCTAGCTTTCGTCCGTTGGGGTTTTTAAGATTATTCATTAACCCTTTGCGATCGGTGCCGCCACTATCTACTCATACTCACTCACATCTTTCTGAGCATTCTTTTCACGATATTTTTAATAACGTCTTGTGGAATACCTTTCCCACTTTTCTGAAATGATTCTTTTTAGTTCCTTGATGTTTTCTGGAGCAAATTGCACTGATCTTAGCCGTCTCTAGGATATCTCAAGACGTGCTCAATTGGATCGAGGTCGGAATTTCGAGCTGGCCAATCTAAACGACGTATCCCGACTTTTTGCATATACGCTTTCACGTCGCCCGAACGGTGGTGCGAGCAGTTAATGCAGGTTGTCCATGTGGAATTAGGACTTCCGATATATACCGGTGTGTGTTTAATGTTCCGTTGTCTATGAGAACTGACTTCGTACGCTTCGTCGAATTAATTGCTGCCCAAAACATAACGGAGTCTCCTCCATAAGAAATGATTTCTTCAAAACACACGTCCGCATAGCATTCCCCTAGTCTTCGCAGCACTCGGCGGCGTCGATTCTCACCATACAAAGAGATTCTACCTTCATCAGAAAACAACATTTTGTTCCAGTCCTTCAGAATCCATGATGCACAATTTCGAGCAAATTAGAGTTGGACAACTCGGTGCTCACGGAGTAATTTAGGGGCCCGGGCCCGGCGGTAACTGCTGATATCGGTAGCTAAGTCTCTTGCCCGTCCACAAGCTAATTTCTACTCCTCTTACTTCTTCAAAGCCATTCTTTAGGTCCACACTTGACGCCTTACGATTCCTGACTCACCAAAAAGCGGTCATCACATGGCTCTGTGCATCGCTTTCCTCCCGGACCTGGTCTTCTTTTGACCGAACGGGTATCTTGATACCGTTGCCAAGTCCTCTATATGGTTGAAGGACTCAAATTTAGGGCCTGAGACACGTAAGTTTGCGAACAAATGTTTATCATGTAGTGCTATAATTTTACCGACCTTTATCACTTTACCGTATAAGAAATTTGCATAAATTATCCAAAAAAGTTTTAATATATTAGTAATAAGCAGGTAATAGTTCCAACTAGACATGTCACGAATAGTGATTTGGCCGAATAACGAATATTCGGCGAGGCTCTTGACCGAAGCGCCGAATATTCGGCAGCCGAATATTCGCCAACACTTAGTAAGTTTCGTGGGTGACAGGTTTAAACCTGCATCACTAAAGTGCGTGTGATGATGACGCGCCGTAGGCGCTTTTGTTTCATTCGTGATTGAATCGTGTCACAACGCGCTTTATTTGATGATCGTTGGTATTGTTACATCAAACTGTATTACTTTTACTGTGATTATTTTAAGAAATTTATTACATTGTAACGTTTGTTCGCGATAAGCTTTACGTAATGACATCATTTAATAAAAAAGCACCTATTTGGAAATATTATGAAATTTGCAGTGAAGACAATAAACTAGCAGTTTGTTTGCTGTGTTTACAGTAAGATCTCGCGCGGAGAAGAAGGAAAGAAAGCAAGTAAGTAATATTTACGTACATTATAATTAAGTAAAAATATTCTAGTTATTTTAATTACTTACCTAGCGCTCATAATAGTTCTCTTTGTTTTTTCTTGTAGGTAGGTACATTGATTCAGATGTAGTAGACATTAACAACTTTGATATAAATAATATAATAATATTGTTTGATATTTCAAACAGATACCCATACATTTTATTTACATACTTATTCACTTTGAAAGTTAGGTTAAAATGCATGTGTGTGCCAGAATAAAGCCAGTTTAATGTAATCACTATATTGATAATTAGATTTTTTTAAGTTAATTTGTCATAATCATATGCTCGTCTCTCTCCCAAAGAGGTAAGCAGAGACCACGAGTTTCCTCATGCATTACAGGCATACTGCTTTCGGTTCCTCAACATTGTCGTTGGTTAATTACATACACATAAATACGCACTCAACAGTTTTTATCTCTTTTGGGTAGCTAGAAACAGTGCATCATTATTATTTTTTTAATTATTGTATGTTTTTTGTTTCCAGCTACAACTTCTTTGAAAAACCATCTTCAAAGTAAACATTCTGAGCAGTACGCTACTTTAAATGCAGCTCCGTCGGCAAGTGGCAGCAAAAATGACGGTACTCTCATTTCTATTGATTCTGAGATACTGGCAATACCAGGTATGTCAAAAAAGAAACAGTTAACTTTGAAGGAAACAATTGAAAGGAAGAAGCCTTGGGGTATTAATGATCCCAAATCAATAAAATATCATATTTAATCTGTGAAATGATTGCCTTAGATAACGAACCATTGTCACTCGTTGAACGAGTCGGCTTTAACAGGCTTATGGAAATAGCAGTACCCCAATACAAAATGCCTGGTTGCACTTACATGACCGAAAAAATTATTCCTGATATATATAATAGAATTTGCTCTAAAATCGAAACTAGTATTTCACGAGCAACTGCAGTATCCGTTACATCTGATATGTGGACATGTCAACAAAACAATCAGTTTCTTAAGTTTTACTGCGCATTGGATATCTCCAGATTTTATTCTTGAACATGCTGTTTTAGCGATGAAGCCGTTTGGCGGTTCACATACTGGTACCAATATCGTTAAAGAACTCAATGTAATTGCAGAAAAATGGAATATTCCACAAAGTAAGATCCATTTTCTTGTCCATGACAGTGGAGCCAACATGATAAAAGGTGTACGAGGTGCAGAATATGACTCTGCCAAGTGTTTTATTCATTTACTACAACATGTTATCGAGGAATCGCTAAAATCTCAATCGGAAATAACACAAATGATAGCTGCCGCAAGACGGATTGTCACCCATTTTAACCATTCTAGTATAGCACAAGAAAAGCTGAAAAACATTCGTCAAAAACTTAATTTGCCAGACCACCAATTAGTACAAGATGTAAACACACGTTGGAATTCAATTTACTATTTAATGGAGCGATTATTAGAACAAAAGCGAGCTGTCTCTTGGTGCATAACTGATCATAATTCTTTAAGCAATTTAACACCTACTCAATGGGACCCAATGGAACAATGTATCAAACTCCTCAAACCGTTCGCAGAGAATACAAAAATAACTAGTTCGGGTATTTCTTGCATTTTTGAGGTGATTCCACATGTTGTCACGTTGTTCAAATACTTGGAAAAGGAAGAGACTGCACAGATAACACCAAATTGATTGAGAATGAGATCTTCACTACAAGCAGAACTTGAAGCACGATTCAAATTTAATGATAATTATAAATATCTGGTTGCCACTTTTCTTGACCCGCGTTTCAAAACTAGTTTCCTGGGAGTAGTAAACACAAACAGCAAAACAAAAAATTCTTTTAGATGCTCTGAAAAAAACTTGTGATGAGTTTAGTAGCACTGATGATGATTCATCTCCACTTCGAAAGAAAAGGAACATCAATGAAAATGACAAAACCATTGACATGTACGATAATTTCTGGAATTGTTTTGAGGAAGTCGCTACAGAAAATGTACACCCAGATGAAGGTATTGAACAGAAAAGTTCGGTTGCAAATGAAATTGATTTTTACATGAAAACTGTTCTCCTAGATAGGACAGCAGACCCTTACAAGTGGTGGTCAGCAAACGCAAAACAATATTCTAACCTAGCAGAATTTGCTAAGGTTTACTTATCATCTCCCGGTAGCAGTGTATATAGTGAGCGGCTATTTTCCGAAGCAGGTATAATTTATGAGGAAAAGCGCAATCGTTTGCTATCAACAAATGCTGAAAAAATTGATTTTATTCATCATGACTTACCACTGGTAGATTTTAAGTATTAATATGCTAAGTTATTGGTAAAATAAAAATCTTTGTTATTAATGTTATGCTTTTTTTTCATGGTTTACCATTCGGCATTCGGCCGAATAATTACCAAAATTCGGCCGAATAACGAATAGTAAAAAAAAATGCCGAATAGCCGAATACCGAATAGTTGCCGAATATTCGTGACATCTCTAGTTTCAACTATTCGCGCCATTAATAAAGCAATTAAAAAAAATAGTTTTACGTTGTTAATTTAAAAATTTAAATCGGGAACGCAAGCTTTCATGCCAACTTACTTCAAATATCATAACACTAAGTGACATCGTCAAATAAATAAAATCTCAGATAGAGTAAAAATAAAATAAAAAATCGAGAGTGCCCGTTTTATTTTATTTTTTTACAAACAGGTTTGTAATATATAGTATGGATTATAACAATATCAACCCATCTACTGTCGCAGCGTAGGGCACGGAGGACTATAGTCCACCACGTTGACTTAAGCGGGTTGACCATATATTATCATGCAATATATTAATAAAGAATTTACTCTATTTTTTATATTCTACTCAGAATTTATGAAACAAAAATTTTGGAAAATAAGTAATCTTTTGAGGGGCAAGCGAAGCTTAAAATCTATTAATCAATCGTGCTATATGTTTGTGTACGTTGGCCAGCCAAACGAATCGCGTCATGTAATAAACACCTAAACACGGGCGACTTGGTTTTGCGATAGCGCTCTTAAAGCTAAAGCTTGTTGATTTTTTACTTATAATTTATTAAACTAATATAGTAATCGTTATACGATTATTCTTCAGAGTTAGTTTTTATAATCCACTGTTTTTAGAGAGTAATTTGTAAATTAACCATCTTTTCTATATTTCCAGGGCAGTGGCTGTGTCGACCGTGCGGCAACGGCGTCAGACCGAGTTGTGTTTTGTGTCCGAATATCGGCGGTGCGATGAAATGCACCCCTTCGGGACATAAATGGGCTCATGTGAGTTGCGTACTCTGGATACCCGAAGTCTCCATTGGATGTGCAGATATTATGGAACCTATTACAAAAATATCTTCTATACCAGCGTCGCGCTGGTCTCTAGTGTGTGTGCTGTGCCGTAATCGCAAAGGAGCATGCATTCAGTGCTCCGTAAAGACTTGTAAGACCGCTTATCATGTCACGTGTGCGTTTAAACATGGACTAGAAATGCGTGCAATAATTGAAGACGAAAACGCTGAAGACGGGGTCAAATTGCGATCATATTGCCAGAAACATAGCGTTAATTCTAAAAAAGAAAAGTGTCCTGGTTCTGGCGACGAGGAGGAGGAGGTTAAAAAGAAGCGACGAAAAGATATGACATCGGAGGAGAAGTCACAAGCGCGCGCCGCCCGAATGCATGAAATAGAGAGAGACTTTGACCGTCATGTCAACGTTAAAGATATAAGTACACATCTCCTTGATGTGGATCAGGATGCAATAAACTATATCTATTACTACTGGAAACTTAAGAGACGAGCGGGGCGCAATCGCCCTTTGTTATCGCCTAAAGTAGATGAATCTGAAGTTGTGACTCACAAACAGGAACAAGCTGACATGGATAAGATGAAAAAGTTCGTACAACTAAGGCAGGATTTAGAAAGAGTTCGGAATTTGTGCTATATGGTGAGTAGGAGAGAAAAGCTCTCACGTTCGTTTTTCCGCATGAGAGAACAAACGTTTCATAAACAAGTTGCTGTGCTCTCAGCGGATATTAGCATACCTCAACTAGAGCTCGCTGCAATCATTGAGGCTAATCACGGACCTTCTATATACGACAGACTATATTCGCATCCCGGTGCGCCGGACCATAAAAATGATTTCGATGATTTAGTGGCACGAATTGCGCCTCCGGATTCTGGAGACGAAAAGAAGAAAGATCGGAATGGCCTAGTAAAAGCTTCTAAGTCATTGAATCCATATAAAAAACATTATGTGAACGGATCGCGTCGCAGCGACAGTATGTACAGTGGTCTGTCTAGCGATGAGAGTACGCCGGAGATAGGTCGTTCGAATAAATATCGAAGCAAAGCCATTGGTTCCACTACAGATGACGAGACAAAGAAATCTACTACTTCACCAAAGAAAAAAATATCGCCTAAAACAAAAGGCAAGAGGTCCCCCAGAAAGATTGAAAAGAAGAAAAAGAAAATCCCTCAATCTAAAGCGCTCATCGAGAGTAGCAGTGAGGATGATACTCCGAAATTAAAAATAAAAAAGGACAGATCTCGTAGCAAGACTCTATCTCAGTTGGAAAAAGAAATGGCGGCGGGAAAAATCGACCAGTCAGGCACTGACAGTGATGACCTAATGCCGATAAGATCTACAAGGAACAATAAATTTCTCGTCGACATTTATTCGGACAGCAGTGAGGATAACGTTAAATCTGACAGTAAATCTGATGGAAATAAAAGTGATAAGATGAAAGCAGAGAAATTAAAACTTGATCCAGTAAAGCCAGAGAAATCATCTGGAGGTAATGATTCACAACTGTCGTTGCCTAGAACAAAAGCTGCAATGAAGGAGTTTATACTAACTCAACCAGAAAAGAAATTCGAAGTTCTAGAGGAAGAGAAATCTGCTCAAAAAAAGAGAGGACGTAAACCTTCTAACAAAGACAAAAAGCTTCCAGTTAAAGCTGTTGAATCTGATGACGAAGCTAAGAATAAAGAAAATATCAAATTTTCCAAACAGAAGGATAATCCCACAGACTTAATAGTACCTCAGCGGCAGGCTGCCAAAAAGGCATCAGAAAACATGCGCTCCACGACAGCTATTAAGAAAGATGATCCCCCAGCTGATAAACTGGTTACTATTGAAGAAAATAAAAGTAAACCTCATCTAAAAGCTAAAGTAAAGGGGAAAGAAATAAAGGATAGTCTTCCCAATAGGGTTGATAAAAATACGTCTAAGGAAGTGGAGAAAGACCAAATATCATATGTTCCTCAGCGACAAGCTGCAAAGAAAGCTGCCGCACATATCAAGAGCGGACTAGGGACTAAATTGCCGGTTGTTGAAAATGATAGCGAGAAAAAGAAAGATTATGATAAATTGGAGATTCTCAAGCTAACATCGCCAAAGAAAGAAGAAATGAAAAATTCCAAAGCTCCACATAACGACAGTTCGAGTTCGTCTTCAGATTCGAGTAGCAGCAGTTACTCATCGTCTTCAAGTTCTGAGGAAGAGCTGGAAAAACCGAGCATTAAACCCACAGTTAAAGCGCGTGAGATAAAACCAGCAATAACACCGCGGCAACCTTCCATGTTCTCTCCTCCTGGCTCTAGGCCTACAGTGGACTTGCCCTTTCTTGACAAGGTGTCAAAACCACTCTCTTCAACTAGTGCCTCGAGTGATTCGGAAAGCTCTAAGGACTCCGAGAGATCCAGATCTGAAAGTCCCTATCCTAGAAGACCGCGAAGGCGACGAAAAGGGAAGAGTATCTCCATTGATGTGTCCCCTCGCAAGGCCTCAGAGAAGAAGCTTAAAACTTCCGAACAGCGATCCGAGTGTGGGGTACCATCTGCAACTTCTGAGAGAGAGGAACCAAGCCGATCCAACGACACGTGTGCTGCGTCACGTGATAGGACCAGAAGCACTACTTCAGGCGGAAATATGTATAATAACTCTGACGCCAGATCTAGAAAACCATCTAAAGACGATGTCGGTGTTACACCTGGACCAGATAAAAGTACCAGAGAGAGCATCAAGTCCAGTGAACTTCCAGCTGCGAAACGGCAAACGAACGAGGAGATAAAGAACGAAATGAAAGAGGAAACAGTTGCAGCTGAACCACCACGAAACGATGTGAAACCAAAGATGACCAAGAATAAAAGGCATAGTGAATCTTTAGAAGATAATGATAACATCAAATCACCTGAAACTGAGACTCCTTTGGGTAATAAACTGTTTCCCATGAAATGTTTGCATTCTAAACAGAAATCATTGATTAGTCGACGCATGAGCGTTAAAGAGGTAATGAAACAGTCTGAAAAAGTTGAAGATTTATCGGAGCCAGTCAAGAAATCTAGAAGACTCAGTAAATATGAAAGTTTGAATATTGTGAGCTTGAATCGAAAGAGTTTGTCTCCGGTTAAAAAGGCAACCATTGTAGAAAAACTACCAATAGACTTAATTGAAAAGAAGAGTCATATGCATATGACTGATGATTATCATGATAAACATTGGTTACCAAAGGCACCAAGCCCTAACATGAATCCACCTGCAGTGGAGAAACCTGGAGTCGGTAATGAAAAGTACATGACTACAACTGATGATAAATCTATGGATTCCGATTTTGCCGATAAAAATAGTGTAAAGATGATCGCTAAAATACAAGCTAATTTGAATGAAAACACGATGATCAAGTCTCCGAAAACCCCGATGGACGCCAGGACTATAGATCACATTGATGTAGAGAATATGGCACGAAACATAAGAAAGCGTTCAACACTAGATACAGAAAAGAAATTCACACAAGAGGCCACCGATATTCAAGGAGTTGAGATTTCAAAAAGTGCAAAGATACCATCAGCCGTGAATTCAAATCGCTCGTTATTCTCTCCACAGACCAAACACAATGAGCTCGTTAGATATGACTTCGATCTCGAAACCTTGGATGATGAATATAATCATGATGATATTCTTAAACCATTCTCTTATCCGGAAGGTTTGCTTAAAGAAGACTCTAAAGAGCAAAGCGTGCAAGCAACTCTGAATCTTGTTGATAGACTACGTATGACTCTGAGTTCGAAGAAAGCATGCGAGAATCTTACTAAAAATGATCCGGTTATAATCAGCGATGACTCCGAAAAGAATCAGAGGGCAGACTTGAATAACATCCCTTCTATTTCAGGACAAGGCAATCGTGATAATGTTATCGCTTCAAACAAAAATTTGGTGATCGACACACCGGCTGAGAGTATACCGCCTAAGGAAACACATCACAGTCTTCACCATGTGTCGCACCATTCGGTTCCGATCGAACGAGATTTACCACAAAGAAACACTATAAGAATTAGCCAAAATTATCAACCAATTCCAATGACTAGCCATGAGAAGTGGCCCAATGTGCAGATATCTCACATGGACTCTCAAAGTCAGTTTATTGAGAGGAGATATGACCGTTCTGGTACTGATGTCGAGGATGCTAAGGAACCTATTAATATGCAGTCGGATGTCCAGTCAGTATCGGAAATAGCAGATTCCATATCACTCTCTAAGCAAAGTGATGATTCACAGCCACTGTCTGTTGTAGACCATTCAATTCATAGTAATGATCAAGACTTTACACAGGATAACCAAAATTATGATAATAATAATTCCCTGATTCACTCTGATTGTGCCACTATTTCTTCTCCGTATGTTAGTCAAGAGAAATGGAGGGAAAGTAAGATTACCACAAGGAGGTCGTCTGCTTCGAGCACGAATTCGGAAGAATCGATTTATTCTCAAAAAACCGACATGAAATCTCGTTTAAATTTCCACGATTCACGTCCAGGTAATGTGATCCCCGATATAGATACTTATCCACCGATACCAGCGTACTCATGCCCAGTTGAACCGTCTATGCCCTTGAATCAGTATTCGACGTACCCGCCCGATGCGTCACCGTTTTTGAATTCTCTACCGTTATTCGGCCCTTGTGGAGCTTCACAGCTGCCTTTGCCATCACCAGGACCAGGGCTCTACGGTTCCATTCCATATTCGGCGGCACCGCTTGTTACACCAAAACCGCCGCAGTTCCCTATGTGTGCAGCATTTACATCTTCTTCACAAAACATTGCACTGACTACGGCTATGATAGCTTCGCCCCTACCTAAACCATGTGATTCGCCGCGAGACGAAATCGACGTTACAAGCAGTGATAAATATTCAATACATGTAGCTTCTTCGAGTCCCAGTGTGAGCGTAGATTCTTATGAAAACAATAGCAACAGAGCTCCAACAAAAATGTCAAACGACAGCAATGAAACAACAACTAGTATAAGTATACATCCGCAAGAATCTAAATCGCCACCGAAGTCGAGCAAAGTAACTGGTAAATTTCCAGTCAAATCGCCTGGTAAGAGTCCTGGCATCTCGCCTAGACAAAGTGATGGACCTAAGGGCACAAAACGCCTGAGCAATAGAAGTAACCGTAGTCAACGAGGTCGCGGCCGCTCTAAGAGTCGAGGTCAGGGCATTCACGGATTTCCCCCTGTAGACTATTTGGGCAATTCTATACAAAGTAAGCTGGTTGGTACAGTTTACGACTTTGATGAAGAAATTGCAAACGATGGTGTAGACCTAAAAGCTCTCCGCGAGAGGCGGAAATCTGTCGACATCAGAGAGGACAGAAAGTCTGATAATTTGTATAAGGATTCATCACAGTCGCCTCCCATTATTAGTCCATCACAATCTAAGAGAGCTTCTCCTCTCGAAACTAAAGAAAAAAATCCTCCCCGATCTGAGCCTATAGAATCGGAAGTGTCACCCTCGAAAAAATCGTCAAATGAATGTGGCCCAGGCTTTTCACAAGTACAAGCTGTATTGCCTGGGGCTGTTGATATGCGATCAGTGCACACCTATCAACAATTCGATAATAACCTCGTCCCCACGACAGGAGACTCGTATCTTCTCGCGTTTGCCAGCGGTACTGCAGATCAGCAGCTACCTGATATTGATGAAGAGGTTGAGAAACAACTGCACACAGAACTCATGGCCAGCAAACCGGGACCTGGCTCTCTGAGTAGTCAGCCGTCAGAGAAGAATGAACCACCCAAGCAGACCTTTATTCCTCATCTACCAAAAGTATCACTTTCTGACTCAAGGAACCAATTGAAGGTGAAAATAAAAGGTCCCTTCTTAGATGCTAACTACTCGGCAAGTTCGGTTCAGCCCGTAGTGCCGCCGCCACCAGCGCCGATTGAATCTAATACAAGTGTGCAAAATACATCTAGCGCGGCCACGTCCACCGCGATGACCGGGTCCACGAACTTGAGGCGCATGCGGAAGAAAGAACTGCTACGACAGTACTGGACTCAAGATATGAACATGGATGATCCTTGCACAAGCAATTTTACAGTCGGGACGGTGCCGCCGCCTGTAGTACCGTCGACTTTACCTCGTGCCGTTATTACGATACCAAAAGCGGTCGCATCAATGACAAGCATACCCACTAGGGAAGATTATAAAATTACGGACACTCCAGTAGAAAAGAAAAAGCGTAAAACTACTAGTGGCCTCTCCAGGGAGTTGCGACATTTGTCGGTCAGTATGAACAATGACTTAGATCCATCTGACGACGTAAAGTTGTCTACTTTTGCCGCCACCTCGGGAAAATCTTATAAACGACGAGGACGGGCATCAACCAAACCTAATAAAACTAACATAAATTCCCCTGTCGCGCCTAAATTAAAGATTAAGATCGGCTCTAATACTGTGCAGCAAGTTAACGACGAGCCATCCGTCTGCCAGTTTCGACCGCCAAAGAAACGGCTAATCCATATGCCTAGCATGGAAGACCTACGTCGCGAGAGCATGAAGTACAGACGTCAAGTGATGGCGGACTTCGAAGAGAATGAAAAGGCGAAGAAATACAAGCCCAGTAAGGGCGATAAAATAAAAAAGAAGAAGAAAGCCAAAAAGGATAAGTTACAAGTAATAAACAGTGAGAGTGACAGTGCTACAAAGTTAATTATAAAGATAAAACGCAAAAAGGAAGAAGGCATTGGTTTGCAGGCGGGGAGAGCGGAATCAGCCGGGAACAGTGGTGTGTCTGCACTGGCGCCCGAGCAGCCCTTCGACCCTTTCGAGTACGATCCCAGCCTGCCTGACCCGCTCGCAATCGACACGCCCTCATACTCGGAAGCCACTTCTGCAATGCGTAAAATTCGGACTGCTAAAGTAACACCGATTAGGTTAAAACTGACCCGCAGCTCGGAAGGCTCCGGATACGTGATGGAGACGGGTGAGCGAAGCGCAGCTGTGGCACCTTCTGCTCCCTCCAGCTCGGCGTCCATGTCGCTCGCTGTCAACAAACATTGTGAAGTGAGGTGATATAAACCGCGTTCTAGAAAATAAGCAAGTGAACTGCGCTACCCTTAAAACAAGTCTAAAATCTCTTGTATAGTAATACTACAATATTTCTGTATATTTTAAATTAATATTGTCTTTATCATGATGTAGTTTATTATATTATTTATTTGTATAAATGGAAAGCTCAATGATTAACTTAAAGTTACTCTAAGGTGAATTGTGTGTGTGTGTGTTGCAATGCACAAGTAAATCGTATCATAGTCTAGTGTATACAGGGTGTTTCTTTCAAGGTCCAATCAATATGAAACGTTGAAATACGAACAAATACACTTAATCATATTTATTTAACAATTTTCTTATAATAGTGAATAATTTTAATTCTTTAATATTAAATTTTAATATAATAATAAAACATAAAAAGTACGGGATCTATATTATTAATGAACATTATCTCGAATGGCATTAATCAGTAGATATAGTCTTCACTATTGGCCACCTTAGAAGGAAACCTCTGTACCTTTTTTGTGAAAGTTACTTTGTGCATGTGGAATCTCATTGTTATTTTCATGAAGCGATATCGAGTCTATTGAAATTAAGTAATAAGTATTTATTAACATGACTTCATGATCACAACAGACATCACATTCATAATATTGCATAATATTCATATATTTCATGTAAACAAGCATTTATCTATATTGCAACTCGACATTGCGAGATTTTCACGGTAACGATATTCGTTAGTTCTATGACATATGAATGTCGTAGCTGTCTATGATTTTGGCTCTGAAAAAAACAATGCGATAAACATAGCACCCTGTTAAAAACTGATAAAGTCTCAAAAAATATCAGCGCGTTTATTAGCGCGTAACATATGGAACCCTCTCAACGGTACGATACTTCGCGTTGATAATATTAACGCCTCCTTCTTCTATTGAAATTATCTATAAAAAAGCTGTTGTGAAAGTTGGCTGTGATCAAATTTCAATGACTGTGGAGGTGACATTTTATAGGTCTGTCAATCCCATACATAAATTCCTGTTTACTTTTATCATCTTAATAATTTTCAAAGTTCATATTATAAAAATCCATTCAGTTTAAACAGAGCAGTTATAATTTTAAAACACTATTGTACTTCAAATTTCTGTTAGACATCTTTCATTGCGTATCATTCTTGGCGTACACAAATATCCATCTTATCAGTTTTGGTGAGGATAGTTTTAAGACAAGCGATCTAGTTTATTTTTTTATATGAAGCACTCATAGCATCTAAAATGAACTAAGACGAATGTCGGATGAAGTAAACCTTTCAAGTGTCTTCGAGCTTCAGAGAATATGTTAATTCATCAGGGATATTATGGATATGAAATTTCGGATCTAGATATTGATACGAATCTATAATATTACACCAGTTTCAGATGCAGTTACGAATATGAAATTATTTCGGGTTATCTGTTAGTTTCGGATAGTTTCAATTATGGATATGAGATTTTTAAAGAATTGTAAAAGTAAAATACAAATTGTAAAGTTACTGATTTGACTTTAGGTTATCGTTTGGTATTACAATCAGTCATAGAAATAAATATAGCTACTCATTTTTAATTGTTACTTAAAAATGCAAAAACAAAACCGATTCGGTTACGGCTACGGATAGACTTATTATGGATATCTGATATTTTCGGTTATGGTTACGGAGCTCCATAACATCCCTGAATCATATACCTAGTTTTTTACAAAACTATAGTCGATAAGCCAAGGCTGAAATCTGTAAAGGGAACTTATACTTTAATCAATCTATACGTTGTAGTAAAGACCGAGATAGTGTTTATAGTACGTACGATATAAGTACGACTTTAGCTGAGCGCGAGTTAAGTACATAAAATCGACGACTTACCAGAAAATTTAATACACCATGACAAAAATTTACTTAGTAGTCAAAACGTTTATACAGTGGGTGTAAAAAGTATTCGTACACTGAGCAATTTTACAAAAAGTAGTTAAATTCTATCGAACAGTATATGAAAAACAAACTACATTTTGTAAAAATGCTCAGTGTACGAATACTTTTACACCCACTGTAATTATTTAATTTTGTCATGTAATGGAGGCGATAGATTTAAAACAATGATACTTCGAAATGCAAACACAAATAATGCTAGAGCCAGATCAAAAATGTATATAGTATATATAAATAGATACAACATGAGATCAAATTATAAAATAAAGGCGTTCATTGAGGTTATCAGCTAAATAGCAGTTTAAAATATAAACAAACAACTAAACTTGATCAGTTGTGATCCGTTACTCATTAATGTCGTTAAAATTCTTATTAATTTAAATATCTATATGATTATATATGATCTTAAGGACATCTTCAATTTTTATTTAATCTAATACTTAGAATAAATCTGCGCCATTTTTTATTTGTAAATATTATTATTTTTATACTTTACAAATAAAAAATTGCAAAGTAATTCTAGAAGTGAAACATGAATTTGTATAACTGGTGCTCAACCCAATTTCAGGATAAAATGTCCATAAATTCGAAATAAAAGATTATGCACAGCGTGACCTTAGCCAGGCTTTGTTTATTTTCTTTATAGATATCAGCCTAAGGTTTCAGACTGATAATATAAAAGGAAGACTGACTGTTCTGATAGAAGTATAAGCAATGAGCTACCTTGATAACTGTCGGATAAATGCTATTTATGTAATGTTATTTTTGGTTCTTTTTCTGACAAACCTTTTTATTTTATTCATATCATATTGAAAATTTAATAATTACGATTAAGGTACAAAATTAAGGTACGAAATTAGTTTTACTGTGAACGATTGTTGTTTATTTGATTGGAAACCGATAGCATAAATAGTATACGTTATATAACGCTGTATTTAACGAAACTCAAATATCAATCAAATCAATTTAATTTTGTTTATGTACATCGAATATTACATTGTCATTATTAGATAGTAATATTATTTTTGTTAAAAAAATGGATTACTGTCAAGGCTTGTTTTGGCCTCAGTTTAATTGATTAAATTTATTGAGAATTTTGATTGGATTAAGACGGCGGTAGAATGTAGGTGAATTAATAATATAGGCAAAAGGTGCAGTACTCATTAGTTGAAATTTTAACTCTATATTATTTTCTATGGATAAACTGATATACTTCAGCAAGTTCTTACTTAAAGCAAAGTTTTTATGGGAAAATAACTAACAAATAGTTTTTGAAATCGAATTATAGATACGATATACCTAAGGACCTGCATCACCGTTATACAATAATAAATATTTTTCACTAATACTGATATTGATAATAATACATCACACAAAACTAGTCTTTCAAGAACTAGTCACAGCTCATGTATAAAGTTTACGGATCAAACTTTAGATTATTTCATTTTACTGAATTCTAATGCAATAATATTTAACAAAAATATTTCCCGTTATAATTTAGAATAAGTTTTTATTTATTATTATTTAACATATACTAAGTATGTTGTCGGTTATAATAAAGTGTATATTATTATATGTGTTTGTGCAATATTTGGCAATACTCATAGTGTGGTCATTTGATCATTAATGACTAAACAAGGTGTGTTAGATTTAAGTTTTAAGTGGGATAACGTTCTGTTCACTCCTGATGTAAATTTGAGAATAACTTTATCCAATTCTATCCAGATTAGTATTTAAATTGATTGTATTTCCATTTATATGTTCAAGATTTATTGAAGATAGCAATAATCTTAAATTAATCAGATGTATTAGTGATCAATTTTGAAATTGACCTTTTGTCCTCCGCCTTGCTTTGCTTTGATAGTTACAAAAGTAATCGGTTGATTTCGATGTAATATAAATGTTATAAACGGCTTATGTATTTCCCTTTCTACATTAAAAATAATCGACTCTAATTGATTTTGCTATTTGCCTTAATTTGAAATAATAATATTTTTTTACATAGTTTACGATTCTGCCTATCTCTTCTGAGGTGACAAACATCCTAGCAGGGAGGGATAGGCAGAGCTGTACGTCCCCACATTTCGTCAATGAGTGTCTGACATAATGTAATAGTGGGCGAACCTGTCGCCATATCTTGGGTATAGATTAGATTTCCTCACAATAATTTATTGTTCAATAATAGTCGATCAATGTAATGTCGGTATTTCATTTACAGTATTAATATATTACCTCCTAATATATGTTGCTTTGAAGCACTTTGCTTTACTTTGAAGCAGTAATTGATGATTACAAAAACACTCAGCCGACTTCGACCTTCAGTATCTCGACTATAGTAACGTGTTAAAATTGAAAGCAATTTCTGGCTAGTTAGGGCTTTATTGAGATTACTGAAAACGTCTACGCTCTCAGATCTGATTAAATTTAGTACCTCAAGAGCTGTCACAGCTCGAGCTCTAGAACCGCTTCGAATGCCTAAGTGTCTGTATATATGTGAATACCGCCCGTACGGTTCTGTACTAAATCAGTTGCAGTAACAAAAGTAAGGCTTATTACAAGTAACATGTATTGTGAATTTAGTTTATCTATTAATAAACATCCAGAAATCCATCAAACACGGTATTAAAACCTTTTATGCAGGGCATATTAAAGGCTTAAAAATGCTCTACAATGATTGCGAGAGATCTGTCTATTGAACAACGTTGACAACAGACAAATACTGAATACTGATCCACAGGATCACCACTGCTAAGCCTTTTAAGATTTTCAGTGAACAGCTATATACGTCAAGACGAGCAATTTGATCCGGCACTCTACATGATACGTTGGCCGTCAGCAAATACATTATTAGTATGGCTTTCAAAAATTAAAAAAAACTATGCCTTATAGGTGAAGGTGACAGGATCACTATAAAATTGAAGAAAGCAAGAGGAAACATTTTTTTCGCAGTGCTCCAGGAAATGTACAATTTATTATATACGAAACTACAACACCGTTAAACTTCAAGAAAGGTGATAACACATTCTTGAAGAACTCCAGTCCTATATCACTTCTCAATCAAATTTACGACTTGTTTCCAAGAGGTTGAAAATATCTCAAGGTACTTAATTAGTTCATGTTACCAGTGTTGACGTGAGAATCCAAAACATTGCCTCTGATTATGGCCCTCATAAGGATCTTAAATTTCTCTGCGAAATAAAATACAAAATGAAGAAAATCGCAGGAAAGTCAAAAATATAGAAGACATAGCTTAAAGAGATATCACTTGATCAAGTAGAAGTGGCAGTAGTGAGTTCAGGGTAGTAGCTCCCACAACTAATGTGTGTTGGGTTTCTAACTAAAACGACTACCACACTACCACGTACCGGAGCAATTACAGTGGGTTGACACCGACTAGGTGGGTAGATAACTTAATTATTTAAAAACTAAACTCAGTCAATCTCAAGACCATAATTCAGAATATGTATAAATTCCATGACCATTCATGTCGATAAACCCAAAAATATTTATATAGCTATTATAAGTTACTTTATATAACTATTATAAATTGGAATATTCAGAATGATAGAAAATAAAATTATTTTGAATATGATAATTAGAAAATAAAATGCATGTTGATTTAGGTGATATAAATCAGCACCTAAATGTTAACATTATAAATTACGTTAATAGTGTGTTCAGGGATGTGCCTCTATGACTCCATTTTAGAATTTTTTAATTAATTAAATTAAGATACACTGTTTCTAATTCAGAACTTAACCACATTTAGTTTCTCTCTATCTTTTTCTAATGTCAAGCGCATAAACGAGATAGCAAACATTTATAGGGAGTACCAACCTATATTTCTGTTAAACGGTTCAAAAAAATGTTGCGTTTTTGCATATTTTTAGTCGGTATGCTCCAAGGTCGCGTTTGTCTTTTAGTTTTGATGTATCTAAACAAAACTGACAGCACCAAAATTGTAGCTATTTCGTTTTGGCGTTTGACATTAGAAAAAGATAGGGAGAGACTA
>WUAW01011785.1:466-10473 GCA_017165845.1 Thaumetopoea pityocampa | reverse complement strand
CAGTAAATTCTTGAAACTGCTGACTGGCTCATATGAAGTGTACGAGCAATTTCACGTTGACTAAGTCCTTGTTGCAATAGCAAGACTGCTTGAGCTGCTGCTTCAGGTGTAGTGTCCATTTTAGGGAATTTTTCTTGCTCAGAGGTTGCGGACATGTGTACCTGGTGACGTTTCACCGTCAGCTGATAAGGGTACAAGGGGTAGGTCACCTTTTATACGCTCTAATGTAGCGCAATCCGCGAGGTGAAAACGAGTATAAAATGTAACATTTTACGATCTATAGCTATTGTTAGGTAGTCTAGTAGTAGTCTAAAGATATATAACTGCAGTAATAGCTCATTTTTTAAGGCTAGACCTAGAACTTCAAGAATTTAAGACCTAAAATGAAATTTAAGTTTTAATTTTAGTTCTAGAGCCCTTTCAATAGGAAAGTATAGGGTGAGTTGATTTTTTTGCCCTCGAGTGTAGTTGTCTGGTACCTAAGACAAGGAATCCTAATTTGGGGCTAGATTAAAAATGTGTGATAAATAATGTGTCCAGAATAATATACCGTGTGCTGTTTTGATAATAAAACAGTCTAGCGCCACCGAGTAATCGTTCGCTAGGGTGAAGTCACCAAATATTGACGCGCTATAGGAGAAATAAGGTTATGCTGATATGCCTTTTACAACATCAGAAATTTCACAATCTTTTAGACGGTTTTCTGCTAATTATTCTGTGATGGTCTTTTTGATTAAAACCTTTAAGGGGCCGCCGAGGCTTAAGGTTTCCAAGTGATGATTTTCACTTTTTCCTTTTAATGGAATCAAGCAGCATATTCATGATGTCTCTTGAAGAAGTACGTGTCGTTACTTGATATTTAAAGGAACTACAGTGCTCAGCAACATTCAATCATTCTTCTGCCACACTTTTCCCGCTTTTCATTGTTTCGTTTCTCCAATTCATAAGTTCTAGAATGGGTGCGGAAAATAGTGGTGTTTGAAATGTTGATATTTGCATTGCGTTGACATTCGCAATATGACTGACGGGTATACGCATTCTCTTTCGCGAATATCTGAAAATCGATATTCGTTACATCAATGTCACTATTACACGATCTTTGTCAAACTCTGAAAATCTTGTCATCAAAATTAACTTAACAAAGGAAAACGCAAATTATGTCGAATGGTATCTAGTCAACAACGGCATGCATGAGAGCCCTCTAATTTATCCTTCAAACAGTCTAGAGACAAATGCAACTACATGTATTATATTTTTTAATAATAGCATGATAACTAGATTTCAGAATTACCTTGTGAGATTAATTAATGAGATTGGTTTTTGCACTATCAGTTGTACGTATATTAATATGGATTAGAACACGTCCTAACCTATGAAATAGACCTGATATAATATTTATTGGTATTTTAGCTGTTATCTACGGCTCTGCCTGCGTGGTATTCTCATTTAATACTATAAAATACTATGATGAAAATAATATTATTGTGGCTTATCCGCAGATATTTTTTGTAGATTTATTTGTTCTCTACAATACTTCCATGCAATCATTATGATATAAAGATAAAACATGACTTTACATAAAGGCAGCATTTGCCAAAATCTCTAATCAAGTTGACAGTCTACAGTCAAGTTTATGTCGATTTATATAATAAAAATAGTTACGCCCCCGTCCTCACTTTAATCGTCGGTGTTTATAACGTCTCGGCGCTCAGTCCGTTCTGAATTAACTTAGTGTTTCATCTATGTAGTCTTAGTGAGCATATAAGACTCCACGCAATGGCGATCTCAATACTGGTTGACATACTCGTAATACTCTTAAGAGGGCACCTAAAGCGGAAAGTCAAAATCTGGAAATCTGTCGTAATCTGGAAAGAGGCTAATGTGTGTGAGATCGAGTACATTATTTGCATCCTGTATGGAAATGTGTTGATAAAGACCAAAGACGGATAATTTCTGAGTTCGTATTGCACCCGTCTGGCTACGTAGGTCATGATGTCCAGGCAGGTATTAGCATAGCTTGGTAGAATTGAAGAGTGTGTTGTGATTCCAAGATCCATCCAAATCTAACGGGACAGTGATATCATCAGACTACTTCACTTAAATACGGCGAGTGTTGGCTACTCTCATTCACGAAATCGCGTCATGGAGATGAGAATACTGAGTTGGATCAGTAGCGTTATATTATCTTTTTATCAGTGTCAAATCGTAGCAAGATCGTAAATTACCCTATTTGCAATTCTCTATAACAATGTACATATATTGTTTAAATTTAATTTATAAATCACTTTCATTATAATCAATATTTTCAGATTTATTTTTGCAGAAGTTTACAAAAACATCTATAATAGGCTTAATTATAAATATAATATGAATATTTGTGTCTATTATTCATCATGATACAGAACAATGTTACTGATTGAAATATTAATGTACCAGAATGGCATGTAATATTTACTTATCCTGCTTTGGCTAGAGTGTGACAATGTATATAAATACTTCGGTACAAACATTTTTAAAACATGTTGGTAGAAAGAAATATTACAAGATTATTGCAATAGCAGGATCTTTATGGATATTGGTGTTTTATATAATAGTGTGATTATTGTCTTTTTGTCTCGTAGCGCGTAGTCGAAAGTAGGGTGATTTCGTCGAGATTCATTTATGTCTACAGATATATAGTGGCAAACGTAAATTTAATCATTGTAATAATTACACCTTATTTTAAATTTAAGCATTACAATAATTACACCTGATATTAAATTTAGGGATTATATTACAATAAGTACACCTGATACAAAATGTAGGTATTATATTACAATGATTTCCATTAAATATGGCTATGGTTGAATATCATAATGTAATAATTACATATTATATTAAATTAGGATTAACTTCAGAGTAAGATTCCGTTTCATGAATAAATAAGCTTAGTAATTGGTGTGTTCCTCTTGATTAGTCGATATAAAATATTTAACGCGAATTCATCAGGTAAATGCTTGAGACAAAAATGTATAATAACTAATTAATTAAACACAAAAAGAATTCGCAAAGTTTGGGCCAGCTGTAGTTATAGAAAATTTATTACAAAACAAAATAAAGTATATTCGTTAAACTTATATTATCAGTAATTAATTTAAATATATCTAGTATAACAGATTACTTTTAAAATCCGGAACTCCTCACGGAATGCAGGGTGGGGCGAGGCATTTAGCTCTCAAAATGGACAAAATGCACTTTATGTCTTAACGAATATTTATAATTATCGTACTTAGACTAAGAATTTATCATAATAATTCTAAAATATGAAAATATATTTAATTGACGACATAAAAACCTATATGGTTTTCATAAAAAACGTTGTAAATACCCAATTTTAACTGTATTTCTAAACTTGATCATTTCCGTCGAAAAACAAACTATGAACAATTTCTTAAATTAATATGATCGGTTTTCTAATTAATGTTTTTAGTGTTCCACCAGAGTAACTCTGTCTGAACTATTGAACTGAAACAGAGCTTAATCGTTTATCAATTACAATTTAAATTTCTAATAGCTGATTTTAATATTTTCATGAATTAAGGGGCAGTTTAAAAAAATTACGAACGACTGAAGTCTATTCACTGATCCATTAATCCAGAGATAGATGAAGGATATATAATGTAAGAATAAATAATGTTCTATTCGTTACATAATTATTCCTCTTTTCTCTACCTTTCTCCGATTTGATGGACACTGATATCGATACCGGACCACAAGCCACTACACCGGTGAGTTTTTTAGTAATTTAGTAATTTCCACGAGATTATGAAAAGGGTGTTTATTAAGTGTTTTCGTTTTTAATTCGTTACGTGTTTTTTTTCCTAATACGGCTATTAAATACAGTATATATTTTTTATTTTCACGCCACCGTCAACGATATCTGTATGTACTTTATACAACTGAGAATTCAGGATCATCTTTTGTATAGTATTTAAGAGTATAAAATATTTTATTAATCTGTTATATAAACCACCACTAAAGAAGAAATAGATAAAAGTGAACTATATCACTCGCAGCCGCAGAAATGTCAAATTAATAACAATAGATTGTACACGGCGCTTGATGGGTCTCCTCACCGGTGTCATAACTTGCGAATGTCGTTATGCACGAAGTAATTACTATGCAGAGATAATATCGTATATATACATCACATTTTAATAATTATTGTATCGATCATTACCTTTTTACTGTGATTTTTTTAAATTATATAATGAATGATTAGATTTTTAGGAGCAAATATTTGTATTGGAGATTTTGATTATAAGGAATATAATGTAAACAACTTGAGATGTATATATGTTTTAATTGTTGATTTTTTAATTTATATATCAGTATGTAATTTCTTAAATATTTTGATTTGTAAAAATTATTTTATACTATATACGCGTTATTTAGGTTTCGTGCTTTAAGCGTATGATTTTTTTGAGTATTTTTTTTTACTTGAATTGAAGTTTAGTCTTGTATGGAATTGTATCAATTTACCATAAGGTGATGTTGTGTATTGTTGATGTCAATATATTAATAATATGATTATGTGTCCGGATGTGATGTACAACGCAATAAAGTTATTGCATCATATGACATGGAGATGGAGCCGCGGCTGCATTAGCTACACGTTTCCTTTTAAATGAATTAAATTCGTTGGTAACTAAGTGGACGAGCGTTCCCATAGGATTAGATGTAGTCGTCTCGTTCAGTAGGAATCAATGTGTAGATGGAGACGAGGTCGTACTCAACGTTTGATGTCAGTCTGCACCCGTCGCACTCTATAGGGACTCCAAGAGTACGTGGCCATGGCTGACCGTCGCGTTCCAGTCATTAGTTTATAATTCAATACATATATTAATTATTTATCTTGTAGTCTATGTAATCGGTTAAGTATTAGATTTAAGAGATTAAAAATTAAATAATAAAAACAGAATTCTTATACCATAATCCGTATAAGTATTATGATCAACAATCTTTCCATTGTTTTTAAAAATCTAGAATTAGTGTTTAGAGTTTTATTTTAAGCGTAACTTGTACAAATTACTTATGTACAGTGTGTAATTTTAAGACGTTTGGTGGTTGTAACAGTGGCGCGCCTCGCGCAATTCCGAGCGAGGGTAGAATAACGCGGGTCTTTGTAAATAGTGTCCTGTAATATAACAAGTGTTTCAATGTGCACATAGTCGCCTCATTCATTAATAAATTTTTAGATCAATTAATATTTTCTTTTATTAGTGTTGCTATTAACTTCAGTCTACTGAGTTGTGAACTCATATAATGGATTTTAATTATAAAAGGTAGATCTATCATGAGATATCACGTGATGAAGGTCGTTACCGTTCACTTTTATGATTGATTGCCCACGTGAACCATTATTTTTATCTTTAGAACTCGTGAGTATTAATGTGTGAAATGTGTATGCCGATTTTATTTCAATTTCTTTAATTTCTTTTATTCGAATTTATTTTGTGTGCGTTTCACCATGTGTTAGCTTTTGTGTGTGTGTGTGTGTGTATGTATGTATGTTCTATTTAATTAATATAACCTGAATAGTTGATGATTGAAGAATGTTTTCCTTGTTCTCGTGCAATGAAATAATGCTCTGAGGTGCCATAAAGAAATAAAATTAATTAAAAGTACTTGCAGCCATATTTTGATGGGCAACCTTTCTGCACCGTATTTCTCTATTAACTATCTACAAATACTCTATTTTATTAAAAAGAAAACAGATGGACGTAATATTCATGCGGAGCACTATATTATCAAATATGTATGTACAATGTTTGTATTGGAGTTCATCACTCAATATCATTATTTTGAAGATGTTGAGTAACGACTTTATAGACATGACATCAGTTTTTATCTTATAAGTAGTTTTTGTCCGCGGGCTTCGCCCGCGTGTATGTCGGTTTTTCGCTACATGGGAACTGCCGACACAACCATAGATTTATATAAAAAGGCTTAGAACCACTTTTACTTGACTTCTCACACCTTAACGGCGGCTACTAAATCGGATAAGCTTTATCTTCAGTTCCACTGACCCGATTTCTTTGAAACATGCCGCAGTATTTAAGTCTGAATAGTACCTTTAACCCTTTACGGAGCAAGAACGTTATTTTTCATAATTAAATCGATACTAAGTAGCAAATGGGGTATTATAGGTAGCAAATGATGAAAAAAATCTCAACTAAAAATATATTATTGTAAAAAAAAATTATCTGTTGCAGAAATGCAACATTACATCAATAATGCAAAATAATATTAGATTTTTTATGAAATGAGATTTTTAAACAGTTTTGTTTTAAACAGTTGGTTTTTTAGAACAATGCAATCCCACATTTTTCGCATTTTGTTTGTGTATATTCACTGCAGCCTGGATATTTGCATCTCATACGTTTATCCATCCAAACAAGCCAGTGTCCATATTGGTCTAGTTTTACTTCTTTTGGCGGAATATGTTTGAGCTGGACCTTTCTTATTTTTTATCTTGAATGAAATTTTAATGAACTTCGCGATTTTGTTGAACACATTTGTTCGTCTACAGATAAATGTGCTTCATAGGAAACTTTACCGTAGTTGTGGTTGAGTTTTTCTATCAAAAGCCGGATTTTATGTAATCTATCAGAATGTACGTGATCATATGGTAATATTTTACTGTTATCATTAAAATGTAATGTTTGTCTGAGTAATTCAAATCGTTTCGACGGCATTGTTTCTTTTATGGGTGCAAAGCCAATGTTTTCCTACCAATACATTTTCACATTTGGCATGCGTACTAATGACATACAATAGACCACACCAATAAATTGACGTATTCTTAATCAGTTACATTTATGGGTTTACTATCATCTTTTTAAATGGGGTATAAATTGGTCTCATCTCTAATAAAGTTTATAATATCTTCATCAAAAAAATAGGAAAATATTTGACAAGGAGTATCCAAACGTAGTATTTCTGGTGGTAAAGCTTAAGAGCCACTAAAACGTAGCTGATTATCATTTATATTCAGGTTTATTATTTTCACTGTTATATTAGTCCTAGGTACACGAGATGTAGCCGCCGAAAACTAGTACCAGGGTGAGTAAGGACTGGAATAGTAGTACTACCTATATCTGCTGTAGTAGTAGTGAACCGAGTATGCATGTATGTAGGTAGATATTATGGCGCTGGCAACGTGTACTTCATTTTCCGAGTCAGGTGGTAGCTCTGCATCCTCATTAGGACTTTCGCGCTCTTTTATTTGTGACCTGAAAAATCTAGGCCATCTTCACTGTCTTCCCAGTCTCCGATTATAGTTTTCAGGTCCTCAGAAGTCAAATTACAGAGCTTACGACTCGTATACTAAACAAGAAAATATTCAAATAAATGGTAATAAAAATCGCCCTCAATGCGCAATGTTGCATTTATACAGCAAAACAAAATTAATCCATTATTTAAAAAATAATCGATTTTCCAATAAAATTATACTTCACTGTTGAAAAACATAGTCTTAACTTCTCTCCACATCAATTCCAGCAGTGAATTAGAAATATTTCCACAATAAATCCCAATCGATGCGAAACTGCACGGACAGGTTTATACGTGTTGATTACGTTAGTGGGTAAAATGAATACAAGTAAGGCCATCTAATTAGTCAGTTTGAATACTAAGCTGCTCATGTACAACGGCAAGTACAGTCGAATTATGTGGTTTTAATTTAATTTTATGTCAATTGAAATAATACGTTGCAGAAGTGCAACATGAACGTAAAGGGTTATGAATAGAATAGTTTCACCAAAATCTACCTGCTGGTTTTTGTGTGAACCCCGAACAAACAAACATCGACGGATTTGGTTTCAGAAGCCCTTAATTAGCCGATCTGAGTATTTAATTTTTGAATATTTTTGATTTTTGAAAATTTATTTGACAATTTTATAATAGTATAGATAGATGCTACTGCTCGTATGCCGATTTTTCGTACAAAATTTACATGTCAACTGTAACGTATTTGGAAGACATGAAATTATGGTAGAGATACAGAAACATGCCCGTTATCGATAACACTTACTGAAACCACTTATCATATAATAATAATAACTCAATCGATTTGAAAATTGTGTGCTGTGTAAATATGTGTGTAATCTATATCGCGTCTGCTAACAAATAATTATCATGAAACTATAAGTGTTCGTAATTAACAGGATGACAATTAATATTTAGCATAGAAATTGAATTAATTTTATAAACGAATTTGATGGAATCAAGATGAGTTCTTATGTAAATAAACACGGGGTAGTCAAACGACCGAGAGTAATGGTAAGTGGATTTAATTCATATTTTCTTCATATATACAGACCTGTGAAAAAATATAGGCTGAAACATATTTTTATTGTTCCAATATTTTAACTACACATATATTACTAAAACATAAATAAATGTATAACTCAAAACAAGCGCGATTAATTTGTGTGCATAGTTTTACTCTATGTGACCTTGACGTCGGAGCGTCGCTCATCTGTTTCGGGTAGGACGAATTAAACTGTGAATATTTATAAACTCAGTCGCATGCTAGACCTTTTAAATGCACGACGTGTTTTGTGTACCGCTATTTTCGGAAGCTGAAATTAAGACATATAATTTAATATCACCGATTCATCTATACAGATTTTAGATTGCCTATTAATATGCCGCGTGGTAAAATATGAAGTGCAATCGAAAAACAACGAATTATTGACTTGATCCTGTCTGTGTCTGTCTGTGTGAATGTCTGTTTGTGTTTTACCGCAGCTCCGGTAAAACACAAACAGACATAGCGGACATTATTAGTAGATCTCAGTGTTGTAAAAAACTTTTTAAAGCTGGAAATCGAGAATTATGGTAAAAAGAAGCGTTTAAAACGTCCTTGTCGATTTTCCTCCACTGTAAAACGCGCAGTTTTAAGAGAGTTATCGACTACCGGGGCATCATCATCAGCACTGGTTCGTAGATATAATTTGAATTGAGATCCAAGTTTACTGAGGAAGTGGGCAGCAGATTCAAAACATTTTAAATATCAAAAATGTCTTAGTAAACCTATCTTGAAGGCTCAACATAAAGTGAATCGATTTAAGTTCGCAGAAAAACATGTAACAAAAGGCGACTTTTGGCAACATTGATATGTTCAAAATATATTTAGTGATGAAAAGAAATTCAATCTTGATGGTCCCGATGGGTGTAAGTAATACTGGCATGATTTGAGATTTGATAAAAAAATTATGCCTCAGCGAATTAAAGGAGACGGTTCAATCATGGTCTGGGGCGGTACACGTGCGTACCAAAAACAGAATTGGCATTTATTGATGGACGTGTGACAGCTGTTCGTTATCAAGCAATGCTACACGATTACCTTCTACCCTTAATTACGCGGACTGAAGACGAAAACATAATTTTTCAACAGGATAATGCACCCATCCATGTAGCTGCAACTACAAAACAGTGGTTTCAGGACTTCGGTATACAGGTATTGGAATAGCCAGCAGTTAGTCCAAACCTAAATCCGATGGAGAATGTTTGGGGATACTAGCAAAGAAAGTGTACGATCAGGAAAAGTCAATAATAAATAACGTTAATGAACTTAAACAAAGATTTGCGATCAACATGGGCTGAAATTTCAACTGATACTCTTAAGGAGTTAATTGATAGCATGCCTAAAATATTAATAGAAGTTATAAAAAATAAGGGTAATTGGACGAAATATTGAATCAATTAGAAATAAATAAAGACACTGAGTTTATAATTCTTCACAGTATAACTGTATAGATGGTAGGCTATTTGTGATTTTTATTAAATAAAAAATAAATATAACTACATATTGATACTTTTATTTACCTGCACTGTTTACTTATGTAAACTATTTTCAGAAATATCCAGCTGGTTTTAAACAAAATCTTTAAATGTATATATATATATATATATATATATATATATATATATATATATATATATATATATATATATATATA
>WUAW01011781.1:11504-22472 GCA_017165845.1 Thaumetopoea pityocampa | reverse complement strand
GTGGCCGTCCCACACTGCGCTTGCTAGTACGTGGTCTCCATACAAGGACTTTTTTGCCCCATCGGCCATCCAATCTTCGCGCTATGTGGCCTGCCCATTGCCACTTCAATCTGTTAATCATTATATTATTTTGTTATTGTTATCATTATTATCATTGTCACTTTAATCTGTTTTATAAAATCTTAATTCAAGAGGACTTTATATAGTTTAACCATGCCGTCCCATGATCTCGGTCATGCTGCAAATCTTTTGAGACCGGTAGGTATATCAGAATAAACTAGATTAGGTGCTAATCGAAGTAGGATATTAGGTTTCATATCCGTCTTGAGCGCAACAGGGTTCATTTAAATCACACGTTGATATTATTATTCAGTTTTCTATAGTTCCTGTTGTTTGCGTTGTGATGTTTTCGTTTTAATACTTTTGTACAACTTTACAACACTAAACGATATTGCCAAGCAAAATGAAACAGATGTTGTTTTTCAAACACATGCTGGCACTGTAGACTTTAGTTTTCTAGAAATGTACACGAATTCTTGTAAACAGTGCAAGTAACACCAATAATAAATATTTCAAACATAGAATATAATAATAAAGAAATAAAAAGGAGTTTGCTTCGCTACGAATGGTTTATTCCTTGACTTCGGCCTTAAATAGAACTTTGTTATAAGTTTATATTTAATTTGTTTATATGTTCAATCACGTCTGTAACTTAAAACAAGTGACCGTTATATAAATTTATTTATGTTTAGTACACGTAAGTACATTGGTGGTCTAGTAGTGTCAGACACGACTTACAATCAGAAGGTCGTGGGTTAGATCCCGGTCCAGTACCACTGAGTTTCTTCGGATAGGGTAATCTTCATGAGGAAACCTGCACTCCCGTATGGGTGTGTGAAATCTACCAAACCGCATTAGGCCAGCGTGGTAAACTACGGTCTAATCCTCACGGCACGTGCACCTTTAGTGGGACGAATATGGAATGGGGACGATGATGGTAAATCCAGTGACAATAATTTGATCTGATTAATGATACAGACGGAGAGTAGATATGGGATTTTCGATTCGTTCCAGAGTTATAGGCTTGTTGGATTTTTCTTGATTTGATTTTTTATGACAAAATTAAATTTTTACGTGGTTACCGGCATACAGTAGTAATAAGTAGGCCACACACGGTGGGAAAGAACTAAGAAAACTAACTAAGAAATTATGGACCAGCCGTTGGACCGACGACGACGTCCTGGGGAAATGCATATAACGCTGGATGTAAGTGGATTATAAAGAGTCATCACAAAATATTACAAGAATACACTTTACTGAGTACTAGTTACGTGTAATTAGAGAAGAGTTATCTATGAATAAATGTGCAGGATTTTTTTTTTGTAAAGTAAGTACTTTTTAAATATAAGTCAGTATTAAAAAATGTAATAATAATTGAGGTATGTAAGCTGTCTGAATTATATTTACAATAATTATAATATACTGAATTGACTACAGTTAATTGACTATCTGCCGTGTGGCGTAGGCGTGATAGGCTATAATTATAGCATCACTCCATATCTCACCGTAGATGCTGTATAAACTAGCAAAGGGATACGCTAGGGTCATGGGCAGTAGCGTTAACCTGCTACTGAATCAACAACGCCTACTGCGACCTCCAACACCGTATCTACATATTTGAGGTCGCGCGAAGATTCCCCATATCGCTCCTCTTTGAGAAGGCAGCTCATGTCAAACAGTAGATTCCCATAGGCTGCTGGATGCTTATGATTATAATAATGATTTGACTGTTAAATAAGTTTGCCGGGCATATTTTAGATAGCTGATTCAATATAATAAATTGCATATATTAGTTTTGTAATTATGATATTTAATGTGGGATCTTTCTTACCTTAATTAACTAAAAAGTGGTATATTCGAAAGTATATTTTTACGTAAATGATGTAACTTTTATTAAAGTTATAATAAAGATTGATCAGGTTAATTATTTTATTTATAAGTTTTGAATGAAGATAAAAATAAATTAAAAATAATTCATTATGAAGAGACCCGTTATAACGTTAATTCTAATTATGATACACCCACGTCGTCTGATTCTTTTCTATGCAACACTAGTGTAAGAGTAGCATTAAATCGTACTTAGGTACACATACATTGCACCTTAATGTATTTTGGTAACTCCACTGAACCTTAATACAACAGACTATTCATAGCGTTCACTGAAAATTTGTAAAGTATCTTTTTCTTTTTCAGTGACAAATTCTTTATTGTAGCAAACATTAAAAAGAAGGTTTTTGTAAAAAGGTTTTATATATAAGACCTTATGTAAAAATGGTTTTTCAAATCCCCAGGCGTCTTCTAGTTTATTTTGTAATATGTTTTTATTTATTAATATGAAAGATATCAACGGGTGTTTGCGCGTGGCCGGCGGGTGCTGCGTGGTCGGGTGGCGAGCGGCGGAGTGCGCGGGAGTGGTCCGCTGGAGAGGGCGCGCTCAAAATAGCCCGCTCGTATTTCGGTCGCACGCCCCCCGCCTCCGCGCAGCGCCTTCGCAGCGCCGCCGGCTCGCCCGTGCTGAGCCCGCACTATCCGCTAACAATTCGCAATCGACCGACGTCTTGGTTGTTGGACTTGGGTTATAATGACTTGACTTCTGCTAAATGAACCCGTGCACTAGTATAAGTTTTTCACAGTGGCGTATTTTGATACAGAACGAGCGCCGAAACGAGGATTGTTTTGCTATAAGGACTAATAGCGTCGAGTGAGAGTTTTTTTGTGCGTTGTGCTGCGGTGGCGGCGAGATGGAGAAACAGTCGAGATGGACGGAGCAACGCTCCGAGCAACGCTCCGAGCAGCGCACCATGCAGCAGCACTCGGAGAGACGCGAGCAGGTGGTGCAGCAGCAGGAGCGCGTGCAGCGCACCGAGCAGCACTACACCCGTCAAATGCTCACCCAGCAAGGTCAGTATCCATACACTCATGCTTCATTTAGCTTTAATTTTACTAACTTCCATAATAACAGCTACTGCGAATTTTATTTATCCTGAAATTCATAATAGCGAGAGTGAGGGCAGCGCGGGCGCTCGACTCCCACGCGAACCAGAATAGCCGCACTGTCGCGCTCGCGGTGGAAAAGCGCTATGCACAAATAAAGTTACGCCACTGGAAGAAACTAAAGACACTCGCAGGCCGGCCGCCCCGCGAGCTGCCTCGTGCGTCCGTCCTCACGACTCTCGGGTGTTCAGGCACCTTTGGGCGCTTCAAAAGACTCCCACAACCCCAAACCGATATGCGACGAAACGAAAGCGAATTCTGAATAATATGAAGATAGAGTATCGTGGGCACTTGTCGCTCTGAGTAGACGTCGGGACCGCAGCTGATGCGACCCCGAACCGGTACTTTTATGCAATATTTTAATCTTAATTGAGTACCACGTCGATGTAATCGTGCGAGTCCCCTCGTCTCTCCGTTAAGGTTGCAACGCGAACTTGTTTTAGTATTAAGAACTTGTTTACTTATAAGGCGCAAAGTCCTATCCTTTTATGGGATCAGAACATATTTGTCTCCATTGAAAGATTATTTATATTCCACACGAGAGTTTCTACATCTTACTTGGCTTTAGGAAATACGCATTGTAAATACTTACTAACATATATCTAATCTAAATTAATTTTGAAGTTGATAATGATTCTGTCATCAATATAGGTAAATATGAGAGATTTTGTAAAATACCTCAAATTTTAATTTAAAATTCGATCACCAAAAATTTACTGAATTATGTGTAGGTTTGAATTTTTCAAATAAAGAATTTTTCAAATAAATAAATGATAATTTAATTATAATATGTTTAAAAACGGTGGTAAGATGTCCGAATTTAAAAACATGATAGTCGACATTTAATAAATGGAACGCCCATGTTTCTGGCACACATTCAAATATCCTCTCTTACAACTAACTCAGTGATTTCATTAGACTTTAATTATTATTTCTTCAAAGCAAGTTGGCAAAACGTACTTATTAAAGAAGTTCACAAAACATGTGTGTTATTTCACGAGGTGAGGACAAGCTGCGTTCAGACAGTTGTACAAACTGGAGGTCGCGCTTAGAATTTACTTATGTGAAACTATTTTGACGCCAGGTTTTGTTTAGCAGATAATTAATATACAAAAAAATGAGTTGGAAAAAATAAGAAAAGTTCATACAGGAATGTGTACGATAAAATGGATAAGTTATGCACATCAATAACCATTTAAACCATAACAATCAATGTTACACATACACACACACACACACACCCATGCACACACACACACCCATGCACACACACACACACACACACACACACACACACACCCATGCACACACACACACACCCATGCACACCCACCCACACCCATGCACACACACACACACACACACACACACACACACACACCTACACACACACACACACACACACACACACACACACACACACACACACACACACACACCCACCCACACACACAAACACAACTTGCGCACGCGCACATGGGCACGCGCGCACACGGGCACGCGCGCACACTCGCACACACACCTAAAGTTACTGATACACAATACATACACTTGATTTTATTAGTTGTATTAATATAACAACAGCTGGTATGTGCACGTATAGGTGTTTTGTTCGGTGCGTGACTCAGATATAGGTGAAATATTCATAATTATTATATTACGGTATAATATTATTACACGAGGCAAGACAGTGCAACCGATAAAATTGAAATAGTTTCGTGCGGTCTACAATAACATTAGTAATAGCCATTACATTCTATATAGTCTTCGATACCTCGTGTTGTTACTGCAATCCAGTTAACAGTACAATAGTACTACTGAGAGTATGAAGGTATAGACTAGTGTTCGTCTTTTCTGAAACTCGAATACCACGCAAGCATGCTAACAAACGCACAGCTTCTTCGTATTACGGACGGCACCTATAACAGTAGGTCCCGACTAGTGTCTCAATGACACTCATCGTAGGAACTGTGGGGGCTTACGGGGATGACGTCAGGCGGCAGGCGCTCATCTGAACCTGCTGGCCAGCTATATCGCCTGCACTAACAGCAGAATTAAAGAATTCTCTCATTTAGGTCAGAGTATGATTAAGATGTACTGATAATGTCATAATAATAGCATTACACCATATCTTTCCGTGGACACTGTGAGAACCAATTAAGGGATGTAGCAGAATAATGGACAGCAGTTATCTTATTATTTAATAAACATCTACTGCAATCTCCAGATAGTCATGATGTCTGTCAAGCGTGGAGACAAATCCCTCCTTTTTAAGATGGAAGAACATATCCAGCTGTAGACTTTTATGAGCTGATTTATGATGACGATGATTAAGAGAACAATAAAATAGTGCTACACCTTCATGCACATATTTCATAAAAATTAACTGATAATATCTATTATATAACATTTCGACATCAAGTTGTTTTCAATGAATAAAATAAAATACAAAAATATCTATGTACTACATATTTGTTTATACGCAAATGCTCACCTCACTAGGTGCTTGCGAGATTATTTTTAAAATAGGGACAATTGGTAGTTATCGTAAATTATTCGGAATGTCTACTACCCATTCAGAGATTTGATCGTGATGTACTTTTCATCGCGGATGTAGTAACAAGATGTACAGCTCACCTGGCTCATGGACATCGACAAAAATGATTCGAGATAGATTGATACTGCGTTAGTAATGTTGTGGACTGACTGTTCCCCTGTCAATTTTGTAGACTGATAAATGAGACAGTAATATATTGGATTGATCAATTTATTGTATTAATACCCTCAATTGATCAGAGATCAATGTCCAGCACCGTTTTGATAATTAAATAACAAATCTCTATTAATACTGTTAATTCATTAGTACTAATGAATTAATTAATTAATTGTTTATAGATTTTTTATTCGTACAGTATTCTGTTTATCACCTCTATGGTGACTCTACTTCATTATGGGAGTATTAAGAATGGCACTACTAATCCAAGATGTGAATTTAAGGGGAGACTCCGATTGGGAATATGCGTCATCATTACGATCGTATAATTTTCAATGCGAGCGAATCTGTGAGATACAGTTAGTATGAAAAACCGATTTTCCTCTACCGACAAGCGTTTGCTTGTGCGCATACGCGACACTGGAATGGCGGTAAACACATCGGGGCGTATACAGTTTTTGCATCGATCACTCTAATTAGAAGTTTTCTATTTTGAATGAGAACTGCAGAATAATAGCGTCATTATAATTGGATGTGAAAAACGTCAGTAAAATACTATTGCACATTTTCACTCTTTCTACAGACGGCATTCAATGGAAACATGATGCGGGGACATGACCAGGGTTGCTAAACTGAAAACTTTGACTCACAAGCAAAAAAAAATATGACTTCCAATATGACATAACTATTACCAAACTAAAAACTTCTATTCATCGATTGGAAAAGAGAAAAAATTAAGTCTTTGGGGATATTTATGTAAATGTCGTACTTTTGCCTTTATCCTATTACTTTAAATAAACAAAACTGATTAATATTTTTGATAAATTCTTTCATTCAATTAGAGTATTACTGTAAGATCCTTTATATTACAATATTAAGCAATTATGCTATCCATATAATTATAAATACGTGTTGTTTATTTGAAATTTATGGATATTCATATTTAATGTAGCATTCAGAATGTGTGAGCAACCCTGAACAATGAGTTACTATCGCTTTTTACTATTGAAACGAGTGGTAGTCAATGTGACGGTTGAATGGATTTAAGCAATTATATCATTAAAATACATCGTAATTATTTGATTGATATTTCAATATGATGTTTTTTTTTTCAATTATGGAAGTATTCCATTTTTTTAATTCTGTAACTGAATAATAAAATCATACATTTAATTTAGTATACACTGCGGTAGGCCTTGTAACATTTTTGTATTGGTCGTTTCAATGTCTTAGTTTAAAAGATCTAAAATAGAAATCATATTAATATAGTCGATGTATTTTTAAAGCCCTTACGTTGAAAAAACTACACAAAAAACATTATTGTCCCACGTTGAGAGGTAGTTATGGTCTGAAATATATGATATAAATTGATATACATACTATACGAACACATAACATCGTGATCACACAATCTCTGCAATAACAGAGGCTCGACAGTAACTACCTTATCGAACAAAATCAAGTAAATCATCTAAAAATCAAGGTTTCTACTCTAAAAAAGTGATAAGATTCCTGAACAACACCTTTCATCAAAAAAAAAATCTTAAACATTACCACACCTAATTAGGGTGCCATTAAGTAAATTTTATAGTACGACATGACTCAGTGTTTACAGAGATGTAGCTGCTTGCTCGATCATTATTAACCGACGTATTTTCGCATCCGCACTTATTTGTTACCACTCCGAGTGTGTGAGATTTTCCAACACTCCCAACGATGTACAGATAAATCAGCTTGGAGACGTTTTTGCCTATATAGACAGTGATTAAAACTGGAATAAACCAGTTTTCGCTAGCTACCACGTGGCTCGCACTCACTTATAAGTCTTTTATAAGTAGCGTTAGAAGTTTTATTTATTTATCTGCTGATCGTACACTACTACAAACGCAAAAATGTCTCCAAGCTAATTTGACTGTATATGCTCGTTCGACCAATAGCAATAAACTTATTTTCCGCTTCCAAACAAATTCAGAAAATAGGCGAAGGCACTCCGGGTTGTAACACTGCACGATTTTATGTTCTGCTTCTTTAGTTTGCTTTTCTTTAGTTTGCCCGTACAATACAACCGCCAGAAGAACGGGTGTCGCTATTAGTATTATAAATAACTGGATTCTGATTGGCAATCACACAATTTATAAATTTTAAAACACGTAATGCGCTAGAAACTTTATTTTATTATTTTAGTACAAATGTACAACCCCACCTTTCCATACTTCAATCGTACATATAAACTGTACTATTAAATAATTGATTAAGCTCAAGATATGAGATAGTGTGCTATTTTGTTCGGTCCGTTCGTTTCGTTGTACATTAACGATAAGCTCATTCGTCGTGCAACGGTCGACGCCACAGACAGAGATGTTCATCTCAAACTTGAAGCGGTTCCGTTCGACGGATAGGTGGAACGTACTTAGGGCTGCCATTAACTAATTATAATAGGCTTTCAAGTTATATTTATCGCAATTTAGAACGATAAATCTAATTTCAGACAATCTCCAAATATCTTACAGCCAATTGTATAAATAACCATGATGCAAATGGAGTCTTACTGGAGAATTCTTTTTATACGATATATTTATTAGTAACCCTATAATCGCTCAACTCTGTGTAACGTTGCGTGCTAACTGTAGCGTTGCGGTACTTACATCGTTGTTCCGATGATAAAAAGTACGCCTGCTTTTTAAAGAAAATATACTATCTATTACTCATATATACCGTTCTACCGATTTGGATATGAAGTTCTACATTCAGATGATGTCTACTTTCCATTTATTTAGATCTTAGAGAGAACGTGAAAAAAAAACACTGAAAATAATTTTTCTTTTCTAACGTCATCTCATAGATTATTGACGTGTCAATAAGGCGGAAATATTCATAATATCTGATGTCATGTAATGCGAAAAATGCTGAGTGAAACTCGGTCAGTGAAGTACTAAATATTATGATTCCGAAAAAATAAATTGCAAAACAAAGTAAACTTTTGAGTCTTTAATATAGAAAATCTCACGAAACAAGCGGTCGGTGATGTGAAAATTATAGTCAACATTGGTAAAATTAATTTCTAGCGTACTTCTACGAAAGCGCAAGTCAAAACTTTCAAGCACGCTTGTCTCAACAAAACACGATAAGACTTCGATCACGATCAAATCTTTATAAGTGGCTGATTCACTGACAAAGAATTAGAAAACATTTCTCTGTAAAGATGGCCATTGCTTAATAATAAAGCAGTCACACTGCACACACTAATAGTAGTTCCGTGAATTTTATGAGTAATTGTTAAAAAGTAATATTGATACGGAATGATAATCATTTTTTCTGTACCGTTACATAGAAGTTTTAGTCTAGCTATGTTAGAATTTAAATACGTTAAACACTAAGCACGGGTATAAAATAATAATATATATTATTTGACACCGACGCAGTTTTTAATTAGTAATTAAATTAATATAAATAGTCATAAAAACTAAAATGTGTTAAAAACTTGCATTTTTAATTTTAGTTTTGGTGTAATTTGAGCAGGCGATAGATGCATAAAGATAATGAAATCATAGCGTGTGTGGAGCGAGTTCACCGTTGCCAAATAATATGTAACAATGTAACAGCCGAGACCGCACGCACACTCACTTTTACCGGTGTTATCTCGGAATTTATAATATGAACAGTTAAAATTGGACGCAACTTTCGCCGGGATCATAAACGATTTGCTTGTGGCCCGGTCTCAGTTGGCGACTACACGTTATGTGGTCATCTGTCAACGTTGTTCGAGCGTTTGATCACGAGACTGTTCGTATATAAAGAAGTCTTGTCAAGAAATTGTCGGTAGCATTCTTTTCCTAAAACTTGCCAAGTGAGCGTCAATCGACATAATTATAAACGTGCATATAATATTATATGACTTATTAAAANCACGTTATGTGGTCATCTGTCAACGTTGTTCGAGCGTTTGATCACGAGACTGTTCGTATATAAAGAAGTCTGGTCAAGAAATTGTCAGTAGCATTCTTTTCCTAAAACTTGCCAAGTGAGCGTCAATCGACATAATTATAAACGTGCATATAATATTATATGACTTATTAAACATTTTTAATTAACGCTTAAATAAATTTATTATAACATTATAATAATTAACTTTCTCAAAATTTCACTCAAAATGGTTTAACATAATTAGAGGACTCGCACATAATCAGACTACGTAAATAGCTTGGTCCAGTAATTTGAACGCATTCTTACAAGTCGGTGGACTTCTTCGTTATACCTATACTGCAGTCACTGAATTGCAGGCCACGTATAAAATCTTATAAACAAGTTCTATTTCCGTGCAAGGTAAATTATAAAAAAGTTCATACCAGTAATATCTGTGTATATAAAAATCAATCGTCGTGCGTTAGTCTCGCAAAAACTTGAAAACGGTTCGATTGATTTGAGTTTTTTTTTGTTTTGTTGTACAGAAGTGGTTTATGAAAAAATGAAATTAGGAAAACCTAAAGGAACAACCGAAAATTCGAAAAAAATGTTTTACGTGGTACGAAGTGAGCCGGGTCAGCTAGTTTACATATGAAAATTCAAATGAGTATATAAAAAAATGAAAACGATAATCAGTTTCGTATTGTATAACACGAAGGGTACGAGTGAGTGAGCTCCGCGATATCGTGGTCATTGTAGTTTTCATAGATAACGTCAAAGTACGGTAGTTGTTTTACGTCAACTAACCGTTAAAACAGTAAACAATTCATATTTAAAAGTAAATAAACTAGGTTCTGATGGCTTAATAAAAAGGACTCCAGACCATTCGCCAAGGGCCATTGTATAACGGAAGATGCCTTTAACGATAATAATGTTTCTGGAAAATGAGACGACACCAAAGTGTCGACGCTAGTTACATACTAGTAGTGAGTATATCTGTGGTCACATCAAACAATAAGGCTATCCATCATCACCATCAGCCCGTGAAAGTCCACTGTTGGACATGGGCCTTCTCTTAAAAAGGCGGGATTATACTAGCTCTACACAAAGGCGTATAGTAAGTCAATACTAGCGTCAGTCTATTAGGCCTATTGCAGTCGCCAGTAACGAGACCATTATTAAACGCTAAAGCACTCTGTATATTGACGATGACACAAGTTCTCGACGTATAATGTTATCGAGGCCCCCTTTAACAAGAGAGCCTGAATTTTCTTTATGAATTTTAAATGTTTCAATGT
>WUAW01011756.1:1110-16354 GCA_017165845.1 Thaumetopoea pityocampa | reverse complement strand
CTCGGCCGTAACCGTTCACGGGCCTCTTTTAGAGAGGGATCATTCCCTCCCTTTTACGGAGAGACCTAAGGTTCTCCCAGAGAGCCCTCTGACTCACTTTCTCTGTGGGGGCGCGCCGGACGCAGCCCGCTCTTGCCACGGGTTAAGTTGTTCGCAGGCAGCATTCTGCAGTGGTTGCAGGTTCGACTACTGACGATATCCAAGTGTTCTAATAGCAAAACAACATTGCAGAGCGTATTCTGCCCGGAGCGTCGGCCCGGCGACAAGCACGGGCTGCCGAGCGCCCTGTCCCTGATGTCGGAGTCGGCGGAGGCCAGCGCGGGGGTACTGGACGCGCGGGTGACGGCCGCGCTGGAGCGCTACCACCAGCACGTGCAGTACATTCACATCTCCGACAGATACTGCGGACCCAAGCAAGTGGAGTAAGTGCCCCGCGACACCGCCTATCGACACCGCCGTCAGCCCGTAGGTGTCGTTTGGACTCAGATCATGTAATATTTTAACCCATTACTCGTCACAATACAAAAAAAAAAATTACCGTATAATGAAGTATGCAATGATTTTATTGAAGTATAAACATAAATTGAGTCTTTGAATGAACTCACCGTATCCTGCGTCTGTATATGTCACTAACTGTGTGTTATCTGTGCTCATTTTTATCTGTGTCGCGATCCGCTTATCTTTGTTATTGTTTCGACAATAACCGAGTTTTAATCGTTTCTTTTGTGTATATTATTTCCATAGATTTAAAACAAAATAACGAGACTTTATTGCTTTCATGCCTAAGAAGTCTAAGAACCATTTTTACTTGATCTCTCGTACCTTACGGTGGCCACTTAAACCGGGATCAATCGGTATCTTCAGTTCTACTGGATTTTGATGAAACATGCCGTAGTATTTAAATCAGAACAGTGCCTTTAAAACTGTAACAGTTTACCAAAATCTAACTGCTGGGTTTTGCCTAAAGCTCAAACAAACAAACATCGAAGCCCTTAATTAGTCGATCTGGGTCGTTTTTTAAATATCTTTGATTAAAAATTTGACATTTAACCATTTTATAATAGTACAATTAAGATTAACGAATAAATTAAAATGTGATTTCATAATTTATGCAGAGAAACGACAGTCACGAAGCCGCCTGAGACCGAGCGGGTGTTGCTGGCGAGCTTCGCGTTGGGCCCGGACGGCGGTGGCGACGAGGTGCGGCCGCTGTTGCTGCTCGTCTTCCACCTGATGGACAGGATCAAACGGCTGCGGCTCAGCAAGGAGGTCAGTCGCCACTAAAAACTTCATCTTCTTTTCATAGTGGCAATCGACAGCGAATTTCTGCCATTTTTGCCAGTGTTGATTGTATACATTTTTGAAGTTATATAATACTCTTCAAGATAACAATAAAATGTCGGTGCGTCACATTTCATCGCTTCTTGGCAGTTTTGAAGTCAATCCGACGAATACCACTTTGACCAGGTAAAATTACTGTAGGTGTATTGCAGGGAAAAATACAGTCACTTTGCTATTTTAGTAACAGTTTTATTCCAATGTTTCAATACTGTTCACGATTATTGACGACCAGTACACAAAACAACACCAATTTTATATATTAAACATCACAATAAACTAATATAAAACGTTAAAATAAAATTCAAGTTATGCTTCACTCGGGTTTCCAGTAAAACTCCACCAAAGACTACCAATATTAGATGTAGACCATACGTGGCAACAAATACTGTCTAAGGCCTATAAATAAGAGCCCTAAGACTTGTTTTAGACCCATTTACCGTAACTGTTATTGATAGTTGAATGAAATGATTGGTGAATTATGATGAATAGCATTCATTCCCATTCTCAGCCCGTATTCGTCCCCACCACAGGGGCATCCTCTTATTGAGAGAGGGTTAGGTTGTAGTCTACCGAGGAGCTGGCCTAGTGCGGGTTGATAGACTTCACTTGCCTGGGCTGCCCAAGCAAGTGAAGTCTATCAATACGCACTAGGCTGGGCATATAGGTTTCCACATGAAATTTTCTTTCTCCATCTAGTAAATAGTGTCTACAATGTAGATCGTACGCGAGTTTGAAAAACCCAGTGGTACAAGACCGGGTTGAACCTGCGACCTCTCGATCGCAAGTCGGCTGTTTTCACCCCTATATCATCACGTACTTAACCTCTTAGTCACGACGCGCCACTATAGTGACTCACTCTGGTACCTCACTCGCTCACCATTTGAATTAAACGATCGTTATAGTACTGTTCAATAATAGCATTGTTTTTGTCACAAATTGGTGGTCATTATGCGGTAACAGAACTTAACTAAAATTAGTCTCTCCTTATCTTTTTCTAATGTCAAACGCCAAAACGAGATGGCTACAATTTTGGTGCTGTCAGTTTCGTTTAGAAACGTCCAAATTAAAAGATTTAGACACGATCTCGGAGCATACGGACTAAAGATACGCAAAAAACGCGACATTTTTTGAACCGTTTAACAGAAATGTAGGTCGGTGCTCGCTATAAATGTTTGCTATCTCGTTTTGGCACTTGACATTAGAAAAAGATAGATATAGCACCAATATAGATATTTATTCGAAATAATGAGTATGTCTTGCGCGGCGAGCAGGCGCTGAGTAAGTGCGAGAAGCGTCGTCAGAAGGTGGCGGAGGCGTGGCTGCGCGGTGCGCACGCGGCGCGCCAGGAGCAGGCGGCCGCGCGCCGCGAGGAGAAGCGCAAGCTCGAGAAGGAACGCATCCTCGCGGTCAGTACTACACCATTATCACCAGACTTTCTTCTGTCTCTTGAAAATATTGTCATTCTTCTGTGGGCTGCCCCGCAGAATATTGGGGGTGTGTGGTATTCTGTTTCACTGAAAACCTCTCACTGTATTCACTTTTGTCATCCAGAGGCCTTAACACGTTCACTGCCGTGCGAAAAACGCGTGCCTGTGCGTATGTAACCGGACGAATTTGACGTGTTGATTAGGGTTTGGGAAGAAGTTTGTATAAACCAAACTAAAAATAATATTTACATAATTCAAAAAGCAACGCATTTATCCTCTTGTAATAAAATTAGACCATTTATAATGTATTATAAATTTATTTGAGTAAATTCAAATCACTGGAGTCAAAATATTTTTTCTTTGTTAAGTATAGTAACTCGGATAGTGGGCGATACTTTTGCCACCCAACACGTCTCGTTTCCCGCGGGGCCGAAAAGAGGGCCAAAGATAGGCCTTAAAGATAGGGCACTTTGCTACATTAAACGATTGTAGCAAATGGAAAGAATTGATCTTTCCCTACTCCAATTCTTCGGTAGTATAGTAGTTAATATTCCCGCCGATCACCCGGGAGACGAGTTCGATTCCCCGCAGGAGAACCAGAAAAAAGGCGTTACTGTATGTATGTATATTTCATAGAAGTATGTATGGAAAACAAAACTTCGCACTACAATTACGTTAATAATAATTGGTCTTTCTAATTGTTTTCTTTTTTTTTTCAGGAGGATGATCCAGAAAAGCAGCGTCGTTGGGAGTTAAAAGAACAAAAGCGACAACAGAAACGCAAGACACCCAAAATGAAGCAACTGAAAGTGAAGGCGCTGTGATGCCCCGGGCCCAGCGATCAGTCATTTTATTCACAGTCTATTTTTTAAATGTTACGTACTCTATGAAACTGAATAAATGAAGTTTTAAGTTACTAATATTTAGTTTTAATTTATACACGGCGCACCTTGGACTACCTTAGACAATTTGCACACGGCCATCCCCAAAGTCCAAACCAGCAGTTTCGCGTGGGGTCACCAGTGGATTCAGTTTAGTTGACGGTTAGCCTTAGTTCCCAAAGTTGTCCAGGTGGACCCCCAGGGGTCCACGGTAGACTTGACGGGGGTCTACGTTGGCGTACGCAAATTTCCATAGATCTAATGTTCACATTTTTTGTAGTTTTGGGAATATGGTAGAATATGGTCCACCGGAACTACCTAAATTTTGAAAGTGGTCTATGAAAAAACAAGTCTGGGAACCTCTGGTCTACAGCTTCACTCGATTGAATGTTGTTTATTGAATTGTGAAGAACTGTTCGAAAAACCGTATCTTAACAAAACTAGATCTGTTGAATTATGTATCACCATGAATAATAATTATATTAATATTAATTAATGTTGAATTATGTATTACCTATCTGGATCTGTGGTCTACTATTGCAGCGGTTCTCAACCTTTTTTACTCAGCGACGCACTAACATACTCTTCATAAATTCGCGACACCCTTAGATATTTACATAAAAATTTTGGATAGTTGAAGTGAAGATAGATATAGGTAGATCTTTTAAATTAATCTATTAATTATATTATAATTATTAAGTAATCTCAAATAAACGCAATTATCCCAGAGATGAATTCCCCGTGTCTCCTTAGATAAAAATATTGTTTGTAAATCTAGCAACACACTTGATAGGTGACACTACACAGTGGTTGAGAACCGCGGTACTGTTGTAATTTTACAGTCTACTTTCTGTCGTGTAGAGTTAAAAATGGGATATCGGCGTGAAAATATGTATGTATGTATATATGTAAAGGAATTGTTTTAAACAACAATTAAGAAAAGGGCATCAATATAACCCAAAAATACTCAAGAGACTGTAGTGAGCCGTCAGAGAGGACAGACCGGGATACAGTGTTTGTTAAAACACACAACATGCTGATGGTACTGGTTTGCTCTAACTCTTAAAGCAAATCGGACCTATTGTATAAAGTTCTTTAGTATGACACTGTTCAGTGGTTATAACGGCTAATTTCGTCAAACCGAACTGCAGTGATTCTGTAACCTACGAAATTAAGGACGTTGAATTTCAGGTTTTTTAGGTTATGCCATTCTAAATAACACTTTCTTCCGTGATCAGTGTGCCAAAGTAAACATTAAAACAATAGATAATACACTATTTGCTCGAAATTTTTGGGAGCTGTGACGTCACGCAATATCATCATCATTCCCAGTCCATATCGTCCCCACTACAGGGGCACGGACCTCCCCTAATCAGGAGGGGTATTAGGCCGTAGTTTACCGCGCTGGCCTATTAGGGGTTGGTAGACTTCACACACCCATGCGGGCATGCAGGTTTTTGGTCCGGGATTTGAACCCACGACTCTTCGATCGTAAGCCATGTCTAAAACCACTACACCGCGTATGCATATACCCACATATTACCCGTGCACCGAACGCAACTAGCTCACTCGTCTCCAATCAAAAACCTACTTATGGGAAGTACCATGTATACAAGTCGCTCCCATCGGTCTTAACTTTCCTTCAACATATGGTTTAAATTCCTAGTTGTGCGTGAAACTTAAGAGTATAAAATACCATTCAGCGTACGTCTTCGCTCAGGGCGGTTGCACCCCCAATCGGTTACATAAGGTCTGCTCAGTGTGGTGCACCATCTGCTGTAGATGTGCCCTAGTGGCACCCTGTTGGGTATTAATTCCCTCCCTCATCTCCCTATGGTGGATGGAGATCGTTGTCACCGACATTGACGTTTTTAGCTAGAATTGAGGGAGGACGCCTCGCATACTGCAGTTTTTTTTTTCCTCATCATCTCACAAAAATTAGCATGTCATCTGGCTTTCTGGCCCAATAGATCCCAGGTTTGAATCTTGGTGGGGATAAATTTCGTGTGAAGAGTTGTTTTTACCCATGTTTATCAAGTATACTGTATTAGCATATTGATGGAAGAAAATGTATAACAATACTCTTTGGTGAAATGGCCATATATGTATCTCACTCAACTGGTTAAAAAGTTATGTTGTTTCTAATTTTGTGAGTGTTTTAGCTTTAATGAAAACTTTTAGCTACTTACAGCAAATATATTTTCGTCCGTTGATATACTATTATCTAGTACCCAAAGTATGGGAAATAATTTTGAACTAGATCAACACATTACTATATTATTACTTTTAATGCAAGGGACAGTTTTTTAAATGAAGCTTATGATGAATCCAAGCAATATTTATTTGTTATTAAAATAATATGAACAACAAAAAGAATATATTACATAAGTATCTATTTCCAAGTCACAATGGCATTATTGTGTGTGATAAATAAAATGTTTAAAAGCGATCCGAATGACAAACGTATTGTAAAGTAAAATTTGCAAACTAAGGAGATCTCCACACAGTCTTTGTATATACAGAAATTCTATATATTTCTAGAATTTTGCTATATATACTAATTATTAAATTAGTATTTATTGTTTTACCAACGGATATAGTATTTCATTATTATAATTAATATAATGCCAAGGCTGTGACTTAGAAAAACAAAATACATTTGTTCTCAACAAGCTATTGATCTTACAATAAAGTAATAAGGTAACCATCAAAAAATCATCAGAACACCTCAAAATTAACAAACACCAACCACACCAAATCATAATTATTTGTAATTTGTACTAATTCCAAATATTTTTGAGCTCTTCGCTTTTTAATATAGATGCCTTTTTAATTAAACCATAGGGGTACATGCATAATCAACTGAACTACACACAAGAACTAGGAACATTTAGAAACAGCTTCTACACGTTACATCCACCTGTCAATACAAATACACTGAAAAATACATCATTTAACATACAGTAGATCTATTGTTACTCCTGTTGTAACCTTCGTTACTCTGAGTCTGAACTCTAAGTAAATGACTGAAGGTTGTCATTGGATATTAGAAGTGGTTATTTACTGATGTCATTCATCTACTTGTAACTTTTGGATTCGCGTTGACACGCAGTCCATGTCAGGGGACACCTCGGCGCCGGGCGACGTGTCCACCATGGACAGGTTGAGGTTCTCGAGCGACTGGCATCGCTTTGCAGAACTTATCGTATACTCGTGGTTGTACCCGCTCGTGGACGGCTCCAATAAACTGTTTTTGAACTCGCACCCGCTATCGCTCGCATCACTACCGATCGCGTCCGAGTTTTCACTCTTAGTTCTGTGCCTTATTGGCAATACATACGGGCAGAGTCTGTTTTTGTGTTTCTCACTTTTCATACAGTAACCGACAGTCACGTTTGATACGTAGCGCGTATTTAGTCGCATCACGCTAAAGCTCGATCTTGACTCGCGCAAATAATCGTGGCGAGCCTTGGTTATTGTACTCAGCATGCCTAATTCTTGCAAAGCTTTATCCAAATGCTCGAGGTTCTTGTGGCGAGATTTCTGTGAACAACACAAGAGATTTATTATTGTAATCTGTATGTCTGTCTGTCTACTAGGTATGCTGTTGTGATTACATACACTTTTCTCGAATTCATTGCATTTCATCCTGAATTTAATTCAAACGGTATTAAATAAATATGCGTAGAAAATAGTGAAAAATAAACATCACAAAAAAGTCATAATAATGAATGACACAAATATGGGTGTTGCCAATTCTAATAATACTATTCTAAAGTTCTAATTGAAGATATTTTATTTTAGCAAAAAAGCCCAATGACTTTTTCCAGTAATATAAAATATTTCGTGAATTTATGATGATTTTCGGCAAAAATAGGGCAGCAAAAGAAGACTATGATGGAATTTAACTATTTTCTTTATTATTGATTTAATCAGTTAAAGTTTTACCATGCCTAATTTTAAATTCATTTTCATAATTTGCTTAATAATAACTGTCCATAAATAAATATTAGTTATCAGTGTGACATAAAATTTAAATTTATATTTTTACCAGTATTACAAAAAAAATTGAAATTTCTAAATTGCTACAATTATAAAGATGGCTGAAATATTAAAAGAATGGCTTACGGAAAGATTGCAGCGTCAGATAACATGGAAAGCAGAAGAATTCGGAGATATGATGAAAAATGGTTATGTTATTGCAGGTGTACTTCTAAGTTATCACGTAATAAACGATGAGAAACATTTTCTTATAAAATCTAGCAATGCACGCGATGATGTGAAAAATAATTGGAAGTATTTATCAGAATGGTTGCGGGAAGTGGAAGTATATTTAAATGATACAGATTTAGAAAGTATTATGGACGGTGGCGGTTCCACGTTACTTCGATTGTTTTATCAACTTTTCCTCCATTTAGATAAAAGAGATCGCACAAATTTTATTAAACGAGAAAGAAAAATGGTCTCTAGTCTTGTTGAAAAAGTGAATCATAGGTTTAAAGTTAATAAAGTTGATGAAGAGCAAGAATCTTTTGATGACAATCTTTCAAAGCCCTTACTCAATGAAAAATATTTTATTGAATGGCAACAAAAAAAAGCAGAAGAAATGAAAGATACTTACGATTATGTACGACATAGGTATTCAAAAATGCTCAAGAAGATACAGGAAGAAAATACACTCTTGAATTTAAACGCGGAAAAATCCAAAAAATTAACTAAAAAAGAGCGAAATGAAATGGAAAAGTTTGCTTTACGATACCCTTGCAAGTTCGAAAATTATACCTATGAAGATCTTCTTAATTTGGAAAGAACTGCATTAGAACAGAAGAGATCGATTGCAAGTACTGAGTGGGCTAGAAATTATATGGATAATCTCTATACAAGACTGAACAAAAAATCAGATTCTGAAGAATTTCAAAAACAATTAAGAAATGTACTTAGTGGCTCTTTGTGGGACATGTCGGTAGCTGAAGAAGAAACTAAACTAGACACTGAACTTGCGAAAAAAGTCATGAAATTATCCCAATTTGAGAAGCAAATGTGTACACAGATAATGGAAACCAAACAACAAGCACGCAATCTTGCAAAGAACAGAGTACAAGCTGAAAGGGAATTTTGCGAACAAAGAGAGCAACAATTCCAACAGTTTCTTGACAATGTAAAAGAGCAGATTCATTTAGAGGTTGTAGAAATTGATTTCGAAAAACAAAGACAAAATGTTCTCCACAAAAAGTTATATGCTGAGAAAATAAAGAGAAAACGTCAACATTACTATGAAATTTGTTACGAAACTATGTTATCTATAATTGACTATGCTACAAAATTTGCTTACTTTCAGAAACTAATAGATGACGATATACCAGAACATTTTATCCATGAGTGGAAGACTCTGTATTACAAACAACAGCCAATATTTGATATTCTAGATCCAATGGAAGATATTCTTAAAGAACCAGAATTTGAAGAAGAACTTTCACCGGAAGTAGAAGAAATTATGAGATTGGAATTAATTCGTCAAGAAACTTTGAACGATAACGAGTTTAACGAATACCACAATTATTCATATCCCTGGACTCTAGATATATTACTACCGAATTATGACCCTGAGTCAGAAGAAAGAAAATATGAATATTTAGGCACTCGCATATTGGGTCATGTTGTTTATACATTACTTGAAATAAAATACCCTTATCCGCCTCCAAGGCCATGCGCAAATTTGCCAAATTACACAGTGAAGGCATTATTACGCGGTCTCCCTGATAGATCTATAACAACAGCAATGCAAACGTTATTAAATTTGCGTAAAATACACGTTGTCAGACTCGAAACTGCAATCAATTTTTGTTTGCGGAAATTTAAAAATGAGATGGTTGGTTGTACAGATATTGAACTGTCATTTGATAAATTCATAGTGGCGGCCCAAGAGGAAGAAGAAAAAGAGCTTATAAAACTCTTAAAAATTGATGATGAAATAACTAGTAAAGCCAGTGACGCCAACGTATTAGCCATGTTAGGCACTGTGCCACCCAACACCAAACAGACCCAGACACCTAAAATGATTCCAGAGGAAGAAATCAAGTTGTCAACTCCCGCAGAATTGGGTAGATATACATACGAGGCTTTAAATTTTGGAAATTCTTTAACCGACCATTTACTTGCAGCTATAGTAGTTGAATATCTTAAAGAGCAAGTTAATATTGATGGTTTTGTAATTATAAATTACCCTAATTCATACAGAGAAGCTCAAATATTAGAATCAACATTTTCTGGCCGTGAACCTCCTGATGAAGGTGAGTTAGAAGACAGAGATGATATATATTTAGAAGATAATATTGCCAAACATAGAAAAATAGTAAAGGACGAATATAAAGAGATGAGAGTGTCAAAACTTGTTAACGATCCACATAAGAAAAGAATTGAAAGACCTTTTGAAAGTTATTTTACTTGTTATATTAGACTTAAAGAAACTGAAGATATCTTACGAGAATTAGTAATATGGGATCTGACCGAAGAAAACTCAGAATTCATAGATCGATTTTATGCTGCATTAGGTATAAATTACAGTATGTATTATGAAATTATAGATAAAGATTTTTTGGCTCAAGTATGTAAATATATAATAGGTGATTACACGATGCCACTAAAATCAAATCATAGGTTATTCGGTGAAAACGTTTTAAGTTTTTTGGAATTTCCCTCATCAGATGACAAAAGAATGAAATCTAAAATTGTAAAACCTGAGGTAAACGGAAAATCTAAAGATAAATTACGACGTGGATCGAAACAAAGTAGCCTTTCGATTATTAATGATTTAGAAGTAGTAAAAGAACCAACTTCTGTAGAAAATATACTTGTCGATACATTACTTGAAAATGTAGGTGAAGAAGAAGAAGAAAATAAATCATTCATCACGGAAGAAATTAAAATATTGGCAGGAGAAGAAGACTGGGAATATGGAATAATACCAATATCCGAGTTAATAGGTACGGCACTTGCGTCGTGTTGGGAAGAAATAGAAAAAGCATATATTCATGACATGCAACAGTTATTTTTTAGCAAGAGATTACAAATTAATTGTTTGATACCATATGCGAGATTCATTAAGGATAAAATGGAGCAAATAATTACCTTACCATGTCATAAACAGGATTTAGTCAGTAGTTTTCAAAAAGAGTATAATGATTTTGAGTATGACTGGCGTGATATTAATTTAGCGAAGAACGAGTGGCACTGTCGAGTAAAAGAACTACAGAACAAGTTATACAATATATGCGATGAAAGAAAATTATATGCTGAACAACAAAGACAAAACCTAATTTGTGAAAATTGGACTATGGAAGAGTTGACTTCCTTGGTTAATACCTACATTTCATGCATGCAATCTGAGTTGAACAGGTACTTAATTTAAATAATTATGCTTATTAGACTGATTTATATTTGGAATATCCATGGCTGTACTTTGTGTGTACACATTTTATTTGGGACTATTAATGTATTTTACTGACAACAGTTATTTTTATTAAAATTACTATATTACGTGACTATCTACGGGGATAAGAGTAATGTTGTCAGTTAGGTTAAAAGGATTTCTTGCCTAATAATTTACTAACATTAAATTGCTTTACAGATCAATTTTAACATATCAAGCTATGCACGATTTCTATTTTGCTATGATAAAACGGATGCCACCTACGGAAAGGTTAACATCTAAAGAATTGACTAAAATATTAAAAGAATCCGATGAAACATCTGGAAGCAAAAAAGGAGGCGAAGATAAATTTTACAGACAGTTGAAGAATGCTTTCCAAGATATGCAATTGCGAAATATAGAGATAGATTATTTTAATAATCCGTTCAATATGATTATAGAAAATAATGTTAAATTTGCAATAAAAATGTTTAAAGATATTAATGATTCATACCGATCTCTTATAGCCAGAGAATATAGTGAGATAGCTAAAATACAACCGACTATTAAGAAAAAGGAAGATGGTTCAGACGAATCTATGAATCTCGAAGATATATTCAAGCAAAATGCATTAAAATGTATAGAAGAATGGATAATGGGTATTAATGGAGAAATGTTCAGAGTGACATTGCGGATACAGGCTCTTCAATACAAATGCTACCAAGATATGAAAATGTTCAATGATCATATTTATAAGACATTTATGCAAGTTCAAAAAGATATTAATACGTATTATATCAACGAAATTAAATCTGTTGATCGACTATGCAAATATCTACAAATGGCCGTTGAAAGTGGTAGAAAAATTCCTGAGACCCTTGTTCTTGAACATGACAATTTTATCATTGACTCGAATTTACTACAGTTCGCTGCTCCTGAACCACCAATTGATACGGGAGACATTGCCGAACTAGTAGGAAGCATGGATTTTAAGCTCAACCAATTGGGCCGATTACGTAATCAGTTTAAAATTGTTGCCCCCACTGGGATTGCTTTACAACAGGCCTTTATATACGTTTTACAGGATTACATTTTCTTTGGAAAAGAATCTTGTGATGGACCTTTATTTCCAGAAGGTTGGAACCGTCTCGACCCAGAACAAATACCCAAATTAGTATATCTGTTATTCGGTGATACAACATATATTGATTGGCGAGATTTCCTCATTTATTGTCTTAATATTAGATTTCCTTCTGTAGAAGAACTACTAGAGTTACGCAGGAAGTTTAGATGTGTAGACCTTGAGTCTAAGGAGTTAATTTGCAGAGATGATTTTATGGAAGAAGAGCTATGGTTTGAACAAGATTTTGACTCTGAAGATAGATACGCCCAACTTAGAAAGAATCTGATAAAACACTTTTTGTTTGAATTATTTGAAACCGAAGAGGATATTGTGAACTATTCTGCGTTTTTACTGGCTTTTTGCAAGAGTACTGATAGTATTGAAGGGTTTACTACTGCCCTATCAATGGCTATTGGAAAAAAGATTTGTTTTACATTAAAACATTGTGAAGAAGTTGTCAACAAACTAATAAAACTCAAGCAGTACAAAGCTGAATGTTTAGCTTGTGCCACGAAATGTACTGCAGAACTTTTAGAAAAGGTTCTGATAAATGTGATAAATACGTGCGAAGGAACAATTATAAATGAGTTACAGTATATACCACCTACTCTTGATGCCAAGAAAGGTAAAAAGGGCAAAGGGGCTGGCAAGTCAAGCACGAAGAAACTTGAGAGCGTACAAAGTGCTCGTTTACCGAAAAGTCAAAAAAGTTTGACTAGTAGAAGTAAGATGACTCAATCAGATACTAATATAAAAACGACATATATTTGTCGACCTTGCCAAGACGATGCAGAAGTTGAAGAGAAACCTGTAGAGAAAGAAGAGGTTGAGGAAGAACATAAAAGTGAAGCTCAAGAGGACCCTGACTTAGTCTACGCTGTTAGTCAGTCTGTTATATGGAATGTACTGAAAATCTGCTTACCTTGGCATTTTGTTCTGGTTCCAGAAGAAAAGAAAACTTCATACGTTGAACAAATAACCAAAGTGATGAAGCGTTTGGAACAAGATACTGAGAATGGAGATATTTATGTCTGTAAATTCGTTAGTGATGTCAGTGTATGTAAAATTCTTCACAAAGTCAAAAAATTTATAGCTTTGAATATAGCTGAAGAGGTACGTAAGGTATTTGTGTAATGTTTTTAGTTGCTTTTTGTTTTAATGATTTGATGTGAATTATTCTATATCAAAAATATCTTCTAGATATTTGTTTCTTGTTTTTAAATTATGATTCGAGGGGTTTACATCTGCTATTATGTGAGTGAATAATTTCCTTTTAATGACGTTAATTAGTTTATAATATGAGGTTCTCAAACCTTCTATGCGAAAACGTCTCTTTGCAAACCGAAGAAGAAGCTTTCTGGGGATAAATAAAATATTATTTTATAATGTTTCTCGTTAGAGCTAGATAACGAATATATAAATAATAATATTACCGATAATGGCTTCTTCGACTTGGTCTGTGTGGCAAGGCGACGTACCTTGCAATAGAAATATTATAACGCAGTACAGGAAATCGTCTTGCTTGTATTCTATAACAATAGCATAATAAAGATTAGAAAATGAAAATTGCAAAACCTATGGCTAAAAGGTTAACAACTAGCTTATTTCAAGAAATTGAGAGAACAACAAATCCTTTTTTGAAACATCATATAATTCAAGCGGCGGATGAAAAAACTTGAAAAGGTGAACCCTTTTAATAAAGATATAGTTGATCAGAATATTTAAGANTAATTATTCTATATCAAAAATATCTTCTAGATATTTGTTTCTTGTTTTTAAATTATGATTCGAGGGGTTTACATCTGCTATTATGTGAGTGAATAATTTCCTTTTAATGACGTTAATTAGTTTATAATATGAGGTTCTCAAACCTTCTATGCGAAAACGTCTCTTTGCAAACCGAAGAAGAAGCTTTCTGGGGATAAATAAAATATTATTTTATAATGTTTCTCGTTAGAGCTAGATAACGAATATATAAATATATTACCGATAATGGCTTCTTCGACTTGGTCTGTGTGGCAAGGCGACGTACCTTGCAATAGAAATATTATAACGCAGTACAGGAAATCGTCTTGCTTGTATTCTATAACAATAGCATAATAAAGATTAGAAAATGAAAATTGCAAAACCTATGGCTAAAAGGTTAACAACTAGCTTATTTCAAGAAATTGAGAGAACAACAAATCCTTTTTTGAAACATCATATAATGAATTATATGATGTTGCCGCTTGAAAGCGGCGGATGAAAAAACTTGAAAAGGTGAACCCTTTTAATAAAGATATAGTTGATCAGAATATTTAAGAAAAGCAATGGTCTCTGAAGTTTAAGCTTAAAACAAGAAGCGTTACTGTTGAAGACGGGTAAATTTTGAACATTCCCCTCAACTTTTAAAGCCTAAACTTAAGGTCGAAAACAATCGGCAGTGTCGGGCTTCAAAAGTTATATAGCCGGTAACAACTCAGGCAGCGTTAACCGACTAATTTATATAAGATATCCCAGCAAATGGGATCACTATTGACAATGTTGGAAATCTAGTAAAGTCGAAAAAGGCACAAAAATCGAAAGCAATCACATAATAAAAAGGAGAATAGTCCATTCTGTTGAGTTATTTTTTTTTTGTACCATATAAGATGGAATGATGAACATACCATTGTCTCTTAGAGAAAAAGTAAACATTCTGTATAATACGGACTTAAAAAAACATCAATTTTAGAAGTAATGTTTTAAATAATTGCAAACTTGCAAGTGCTTTTTGGTTTAACCACGTATTGGTCCGAGCAAATGCGAAAAAAATCAATTTTTTTTTGGGTGTTGGGTGGGTGGATTTCTTTATTGAATGATAATTTTAATATCAAACCTGATTACGATGTGCATGACGTTACAATCCTCATTAACTTGAATTAAGAAGGATATGCAAAATCTTTAAAAAAATATAAACACACCTTTTTTTCGTGTTCAAATGGTAATCTTGCTTTTTAATTTTTTATTTTTTACACCAGCCAAGATGCACTTTTTGATTATCCTTTATTTAAGTATATAGTACTATATATACTATATATATATA
>WUAW01011752.1:34298-50927 GCA_017165845.1 Thaumetopoea pityocampa | reverse complement strand
AAAAAAAATCACGATAATTATTCCCGAAAGGAGAATCGGATAAAAACTCGCGGAATCCTCTCGGCTGTATTCACAACTTGAACGACGCAGATTTGACGGTGCTCGTGCCCCAACATTTCACGGCTCGTTCGTTGACATGCCGCCCGCGCCACCGTGAGCGGCGTTAGATGGGAAAAATTAAATTTCTCGCTCTATTTACTTTACACCAATATTTTTTACCCGTTAATCTGTGTTTGATGTTAGCCCTTTGTGATATTTATATAAATACTGCGATTTTATAATTCACTGTTGTATGTTATATTTCAGTTTTTTTTAGTAACTATTAGTCAAATTTTGTTCGCCCTATTATAACTTTTTGTGTATATTTTGTCGGAAGGTCGTACGTTTATTTTTTGTGAGTATTAAATCCCATGTTGGGAATGAAACTAACTTAATTTATAAGCAAAAAATGACTTTAATAAATCTCCTTTTTAAATCTGTTTATTAAAAATGTGTCACGTTTCGGTGCAATAGGGATAAACTTACGTTTTTATCGGTCAGTCTGTACCTATTAACCTATTACTCCTGAATGGTATGAAATACGATTTCTTTGTTTTCCAAAAAGAAAGTAATTAGAATTATCTCTCTCATTCTCAGCAGTCGACAAAGAACATATATTGAGAATTTAAGCGCATATATCAATACAGTAGGAAAAGTTTATTTTTCATCACGTAAAGTGCAACAATGGTGATGATTCTGTTGTGACAGAACTTAACTAAATTTAGTCCCTCCCTAACTTTTTCCAACGACAAGCGCCAAAGCAGATAGCTACAATTTTGGTGTTGTCAGTTTCGTTTAGACACGTCAAAATTAAGAAATTTAGACGTGATCTCGGAACATACGGACGAAAGATAAGAATTAAATATTTGCTTACAAAAACGCAACATTTTTTAAACCGTTTAACAAAAACATAGGTCGGTACTCGCTATAAATGTTTGCTATCTTGTTTGGCGACTGACATTAAATTTATTTAAGTTAAGTTACAACAGAATCAGCACCATTGGTGATAATCTCTGTCAAAACGAGATAGCAAACATTTATAGCGAGTACTAACCTATATTTCTGTTAAACGGTTCAAAAAATGTTGCGTTTTTGCGTATCTTTAGTTCGTGCATTCTGAAATCACGTCTAAATCTTTTAACTTTGACGTGTCCAAACGAAATTGACAGCACCAAAATTGTAGCTGTCTTGTTTTGGTGTTTAATATTAGAAAAAGATAAGGAGAGACTAAATTTAGTTAAGTTCTGTTACCGCAGGATTACCACCATTATCAAATATTCAACTGACATAAAAAGGTTTATAGAGTAGTTAAATCTCCCGCGCGGTATACTTCAAAAGTATTCAGTACTTTAACAATTTATTGGTACAGTGGATGGTGGGCGTACTGCGTTAATGTTGAAATTAGTCATTTGGAACATCTTAAAGAACGTCACTTCGGGACACAAATTAGTTTCCTTAATGGCTGTGTGCATATTGTAATAATGATTGAACATGTCAAAGGTGAATGTTTTTATTAATCAGTATTTAATCTATAAAAAAAGTTTGAAAAATAACATTTTTTTTTCTTTTTTTTAGTCATTTGGCAAAGATATGTCGAATATCCTAGGTGCTCCGAAAATTTAAATTAGCATCTGCAATCTATTTTTATTAGCCAAAAGGTAAATAAATAACATTTCATTGACAAACGAAGAGACAAATTCATGAAAAATGGAAATAAAATACTTATTTGCTAACACAGTTCTTTCGGGCATCCTTTGAATACATATGTAGTATGTATGGGATGAGAATTTAGTGTAATACTTACAATACAAAATACAATCTTTCAGTATAACATGAAAATATTATAAATTATGTAGTTAGTGTACTAAACAATAGATATAATAGAATCGCTGTGCGATGCCGGCATTATAATAATGACACACCATCTGTTCCTAGGGGTGTTATGTACCCAGCTGAGGGATTTGTGGACTTATTTAATATTGTGAACACTTTCCTAGACACCGATCTAATCCTAAATTAAAATTCTCTTTTCCTTGGGTACTAGACAACGATATTCGTATATCGTTGTCTAGTACCTTACTTATATACATAAATAGCAATTACACATATAAATAAACATCCAAGACTCTGGTTAACGTGGGTACAAACATGCGTGCTTATCACATAAAATTTGTCCCTATTGGGATTCGAACCCAAGGCCAATTGGCACAGAAAGCCCCTGCTTTCTGCACCTATTGGTTTGACCCTTCACTACCCTTGGACCATTCATTGGTCACACACCAGAGTAACGCGCGGCAGCGTTATACTGCGACTCAGTTTATATCTACTGCGATCTCCACGACGGCTGCCAAGCGTGGTGATCAAAGCAAATCCCTCCTTTTTATAGAGGAGGCCTATATCCAGCAGTGGACTTCCACTGGCTGACGATGATATACTAAACAAAAATATTTATTATGTGAGCGTGCTGGCTAGAATAAGGCGTTTTGGCTCCTAGATCGAAAGTTCGGAGCTTAATAACTCGGGCTAACGGACCACCCGCAGACGCTATGGTCCGCCACTGATTCAACATTTGCCAAAGGGGTCTTCAAGATCATGGACAAAAGGGGCAGATGAGTTGACAAGGTAATACCGCAAAAGCCGTTGCGGAGAGCAAGTATAAAGTGTAAGCCATCCACAACGGATTTCAACCCCTGAAATATGCCGACGCAATTTTCAGTTACGCCGCAGTAGGTATCTGACACGCCACGGTAGTCCTATGTAGAATTTTAGGAATTGCTTTTATACAATTGTTTATGGGTTGAAATTCATAATACAAACTCTTTTAATTAGAATTCAATAGCTTGAAATACACTCATGACTTAATAAATCTGGACGATTAAAAGGTAGTTTCTATTAGTATGATTTGAATAAATCTCTGTAACATCTATCAACTGCCAGTCCTCAAGAAAATAATCGTTCGACGAAGACAAATTGCGGGCTTGTTTGTTGCAAAAAGCGCAAATGCTGCCAGCATTTGCGCTTTTAAATAACATCCTCATGAGGTGCCATTAGTATTGTGTAGAAAAACTCAGCTGATTAATGTTTTAACTCATACTGACAATCATCAAACTGTAGTTAACTGTGTGAAATGAGTTTAAAAAAGTAAACAATGAATATACAATCTCGGGATGGTAATTTGAGGTGTAATTACAACTACCCAAATTATTAGTGTTGAAACTTTCATTATTACATGTCCCATGACGAATACAGGATGATTTAAATGAAATATTGTTAAGAGTATTAATTTGGAGACATGACAATATATCCTTAAATGAATTAATTCTACGTTGAAACTTAGAACAAAATTTAGATATTTAGTTTTTTTTCTTTTTTTTTTACGTGGAGAAAATTCTGTATAGATTGCGGTGACGGCTACGTCAGACTTCTAGCGATCATAAATTCCACAGTGGCCTGCATTGATATACTCGTATTGAAGGGCTCCGAAACTAGAAATTCCCTAATGATTGACAGATGACACTTCGGCACCTTGAGATGCTTACAGCGCACATACTAGTATCTCAAGCATCGATTTAAATGGACGCTTAGAGTCCTTACCTATTTACTTACCTATTGTATTTTTTAAATTAATGCGCTTAACTCAATTTCATTGTTATTAGATTTCTGAACGAAATGAAAGAAAATTTCATGATTATCAGGCTTTTAGATTTACTGCTAGATATAAGTAGACTTCCTCTAGCCATCTTCAAAAAGTGAAAATTAAAAAAAAATGTCGACTAAACACAGGTTTCTTATCTCCACACCGAAACTAAACGTAACAGTAAATAGGTAAAAGTCGCATTATACAATAACTACTGAAATATTATACTCTCCTAACTCCAATATAGGTTTTGCAAAAAACAAGCTTCGAAACTTGCGTAAGCTCTACAGAAAATACAATGATAAATCGCTTCGTGACCGTAACTGAAGTCGAGATTTAATCACATTCTTTAGCGTCGTTTCTCTACCAATCTCCAACTTGAGATTTTTAAATATTTGATTTGCAATTCGACGTGTATTTGGTAGTGGTAGACTATTTTAACTATTTTCTTCATTTGAGCCAAGTTAATGATTAATTACAATGATTAGCTGACAAAACCAATAAAAAAATAAATATATAGAACCAGAGTTTATAAATTTAAATTATTGGTTTTAAGTAAACTTTTGATTGTTCGATTAAACCGTTTCCTGATAACGCGGTTGATAACAGCCTAGTATGAAAAATATAATCTTACACCACTTTTAGTTTGATTTGATCAGTTGTCTTAACAAATACTGTACATACAATTTTTTTGGCGGGTTAAAAATGTTTTAATACACGTCTTTAAATTACATTTTTTTAAATACCATGACGTTAATCATAGTTTAAATCACTGAAAATTTTAATTAGCCCATACTTATCAAAGTCGACGTTTGCACTTAAGGAATATGTATATTAATCATTATTGACATGAACGCACCACTAAAGTGATTGAGTAGACGCGACGTTCGAGCGGACGAATGCGCGCACCACACCACACCGCCATGGCGGGACTGCGCGCGCGCAACCGTCACGCGCCGTCAACGCTCCCAGGTGACAAGTGATGCTGATCGTGGACGCAGTAGCTGATGGTCATCATTATAATAATTGTGACCTTTATATTATGTAGCCATAACTCTACTCAACATTTACTTACTATCAAATCATTAGTCATAAAAAAAGAAAATTGAAAGAGCAAAACAGTCTGCCTAAACGTAATAATACATAGGAAATGTTGAGGTCTTCTGGTGTCAGAAGCCAGGAGTTCTTTTAGCCGTTTTGCCAAGAGAAGTTCAATAATTTACTTCTCTTATGCCAACCTCATAGTTCCAGTATTGTTAATTCTTCTTTTCTTGTACAATCTGTTCTTTTTTGGAATCAGGTTATATGCTACTCGTGATTCGTTCAAGAAGAAAGTCCGCGAACTCCTTTTGGGTGAATTAATAGAATCATCGTGGTTTTGTTTTCACGGTTTTTAAGTATATTGTAATAGTTTATTATTATGTTTAAGTTTATTATTATATATTAGTTCATTGTATTCCTATTTGTGTATTAGTATGCAATAACTGTTTGTTCTCTCATTTCTCCTCACATCTTCTTTTCGTCTGTGAATGCACCTACTTTTTTATCTTTGCAGTACCCTAAGGTAGACTGGTAGAAAATGCCTACGGAATAAAGTTCGTTTACATATTTTATATATGAATTGTAAAATAAATATATAAGTTCAAAAGCAAGATCGAGAATGCGATTTGCTACATCTTATAAAATTTCAAGAAAATGCCCCTTATTATTATTCTTGCAGCTTGTTGGTTACATACTGTATATCATCAGTAATACTGTATTAATATAAATATATCCTCGGTTCGATATCGGTTTCCACCATGATACACAACAATGATAATTTGGAATGCGTCTTGGTGATGCGTACGCTGGTCGTTTAATTCCACGCAGATCTTTACCCATATTGAACTTAATTATCCTTAAATCCATTTTGAACTTAATTCATAGTATGAAAGGTCTATTCATTGTTATACACAGTCGATTTTCATTAGCTTAGTACACCCAGTTTAATTACACGCAGTTCGGGGTATTATCGCATTATATTCAGATCAATCATTATCGCAACGATCTCCCAAGAGATTTATGTGATGATTACTGTATATACTAGTACTTAGTCTCGCCGTTTTGTAACTTCGCTNAGTACACCCAGTTTAATTACACGCAGTTCGGGGTATTATCGCATTATATTCAGATCAATCATTATCGCAACAATCTCCCAAGAGATTTATGTGATGATTACTGTATATACTAGTACTTAGTCTCGCCGTTTTGTAACTTCGCCTATTTTTCAGAAAACGTTAGCAACATATCTCGCCGTAGATATCACTATCACAAAAAAAATCATATATCACAAAAAAATGCATAATATAAAAGAAATTCACTATCATCATATATCACTATCTACATATAAAATTATATGTAGATAGTGATTTATTTATTTATTTATTTACACTTCATACATAAAACATGTACAGGCGGACTTAATGCCTTAGGCATTTTCTACCAGTCAACCTTAGATATATGATGATAGTGAATTTCTTTTATATTATGCATTTTTTTATTAAGGAAACGATATTGGCTGAGTGGCATCGGCATAATAATAGCGTCTTTCCATCACCCGTAGATGCTATGAGAACCAGCTAAGGGATGTACCAGGATAATGGGTAGAAGCAGTGTTATCCTTTTATTAAATTAAAATCTACTGCGATCTCCAAGACATCTTCCAAGCGTGGAGATGGCAAATCCCTACTATTTACGAAGGAGGCCCATTTCCAGCAGTGGATTTCCACAGGTTCTTGATTATAATTGTCAAAATCGACATTGTACAACATCAATCTTGTCTATCCTACCTTCTCTTTACCTTTCTTTTTTTCTATTATCTACCTTCTTTTTATTTGTCAGATAATTTAGCGGAACTACTTTTTATTGACCTCTGTCATCGGAAACCCACTTTCTCATATCTTGCGCCATCTTTTGGAACGTGTTAGCAAATGTTGCAGTGTTCTATTCATATCGCCTAATCGTCGATATCCAGTGCGCCTTATAGGTCGACGTCCGCTTTGATACACCTTAAGAGCGCGACCCCCTTACAGCCTCGGTCCGTACGTACTTCAGTGAAATCTTTATGATTTTGACTCATCAATGATTTCAGGAGGGCATTAAGTTTTTTTAAGCTTTTCAAAATTCGATTTACTAATTTCATTAAGTTTGTAAAGCTTCAGCCTTATCACTCTCTTATATATTTCTCTCCCTTATAAAAGTGCCATAAGAGGTGACAAAAATAAGTTATCATATATACTTATGTTTGCATGTGTCTTGAGTGTGGCATGTGATAGTGCCACCTAAACTTATTTCATTATATTTTGTACACCACAAAATCATTTTATTTCAAGAACTACTGGCGCCACCAATAATTTCAGTTTACAGTTTGAACATATCACTTTGTAAAAGTACTTTTTGTCAGATAAAAATGTAATCAGTCTGAAAAGTGAGTTGATCTCGCAATGAAGATTCTACGAGACGCATCCCAATCAAGAAGTACATAGGTATACACAACAAATTAAAGAAAATAAATTGAAGAAAATTCGGGACAATAAATTGAAGAAAATGTCAATTTCAACATTCTAAGTTTTATTAAAAATGTTTAAACTCCTGTAAACATTGTCCATTTCGTAAGATTTTTCGAGCACAGTCACAATTACATTTACACAAATAAAATATAGTAAAGCATCTGTCTGTATTATGAAATAAAGATTTTGTCTTAAGTTATTTTAATGGTTATTTGGATTACACAAAATCCCTAACATGCCATTCAAATTTTTCACTTGACTTCACTTCTTAGTTTATGGCGTTTGAAAAATTTTTGTGTCTATAAGTCGCTCTGTCACTTTGTTTGCTCAGCTAATTTCAGAAACAACTACACTGAATTTAATGAGAATTTCATTGACTGTAGCAAAGTTGTTTTTATCTGGAAAATATTTAAGGTTACCGTATAAAAACTAAGAACCTGTAGAAATTAGGTTTTGGTCCTAATTGAAATTATCAGCTAGTTATCGAATAATCGTTAAAAAATTAGTTCATGCGAGAGAAGCCGTGGTCAGGAGGTAATCTGAAATAAAAATACAAATGCTTTTTGCTGAATGGTGATAAACGTCCAAGGTTGACGCACCGGTAGCCGTAATTGTACCGGTGATCTATATCAGGAATGTAACGGATGTCCCATCGTTGCGTTGTGTGCAGTGCGATAAATGGCGGATTAACGGGCGTAGCAGTTTTATTATGTAAAGCTTCGTATTCCTGTTGTGGTAGTAAGCAATTTTTTTAATCAGAGATGTAGCAAACAGGTCCGTGGCCCACCCAACGGTATGTGATCACTGCTGCGTGTAGATATCTACAGTAGATTCAAGACAGGTTGAAGTATCTATTATTCCGATCCTAATCCTTATGTAGATGCTACGCTACTAGTGTTTCCGAACAGTACTGGTCTTGCGATCAAAACTGACTGAATGATAGATACGATACCGAAAATGGAGGCTATGAATCATTATCACCACTATCACATAGCGAAGCCGCAGGTACTAGTTAGTTTTATATAAACACTAAACAGCCCTACTTTGTCTATACTATTATAAAATTATTACCTGTCAAGTCAATTTTGTAAATCAATGATATTAAAAAAAAACTACTCACATTGACTAATTAAGGGCTTCTGAAACCAAACGGTCGATGTTTGTTTATTCGAGCTTCACGCAAAAACCAACAGGCAGATTTTGGTCAAACTATTACCGTCGACGGAATAGTACCTCTAAAGGTACTATTCCGTCTTAAATACTGCGGTATGTTTCATCAAAATTGGTCCAGTAGAATTGAAGAAACAGCTTGATCCCTGTTTTAGTAGCCGCTGTTAAGGTACGAGAGCTCAATTAAAAGTACTTTTAAGGCTTTTTATATAAATCTATGATTGCTATGGGATTTTCTATGTAGCTGAGGACCGACATACCCGCGGGCGGAGCCGCGGGCAAAAGCTTGTTGTTTTATAAAAACAGACCTTAGTTCGATAAGCAGTGATTAGGTCTCGCAAGGCTTACGAGACTCTTGTAGAAAGAGTACGACTGGGTATGCAAGAGCAATACTAATACTAATACCTGATTTACTGATGCAAGACCAAGACTGGGTGAGTCTTGCGTCGGTCTTGCATAGGCAACACTATTTGCTACACTTGAGGAGTGAGCTGTTATGCCTTTATTGACTGTGATAGTAGGAATGTACCTTACTATATATATACGTATATAACCGGAACAGAGTCGCGCTCGGACTACTGGTACTTCGAAGTAAATTACAGGCAAGATGATGAGCTTACTCAACAAGTTTTTCACTACACGCTCCATTACCAATGATGGTAGTCAGAGATATAACAACAATACTGGTATTTTCAACCATGTTAGGTGGTCACTTTTTACTGTAGTCTTCTTCATCGTCTACTTTATTGCTGAAAGTCGCGTCTGTCCTGAAATGCTTTCACAAAAAAGTTGACCAGTTTCTTCCACTTGACTATATCGTCGGCTTGTCTCAGGGCAGTTGGGTCTCTGAGCTTTACTGTTGTGAGATTAATAAAGGTTTAACGAGTGATGACTTTATTTAATTTAATTTCGCTAGCTTCGTGTTACATTTCTTAAATGTTATTGAGGGTGATTTAACAACGTTATAGAGTTAAATTATAATTAAAGTTTACGGGTCTTGTAGTTTATTTAACTTTTACTGTGATGAATCATAGAACATGGTGAGTTTGCTTTCCGGCTTTGGTACGCTAAGCTTATTATTTTTCTACAAATGATACTGAAGATGACTTACTGCGATTTGTCTTCTAAAGTCATAAACATTTCGACCGGTAAAATTCTAGATTCAAATAAATTAAGACCAACTTATACATGTAACTATTTGTTATGCTATAATTAAAAAAAAAAAATATTTATCACTTAATTTTATCTTTAATTGATTAAATAATTAGAATGTGAAATTGAATACATAAGTAATATTTATTTAATGCCAGTAAATTTGTAAAACGCTCCTATATCAAATGACTGAAGATTGGTTTGTCTTTACACAAGCGTGTGTCGTAAACTGAATTAGATCAGATTCCATTACCCGGAGATTAAGCGAACCGTGTTTGTATACTTACGCAAGCTGTGCCCTAAGTTTGAACACGAAACGTGTGATGAGGATTCCCTTAAATCAAAAAGAACATAAAAATGAGAATCGGAGCTAAAACTCTGATGATTAGATTTAATCTAACGATTTCCCTAATAAATGTTCCCGTAAAAATAGAACACAGTCTACTTTTTTACTACACAATTTAACAAATTTTTGAAAGTACCACACTGAAAGCTTTTAAACAAACATCGACGGATTTGGTTTCAGAAGCCCTTAATTAGTCGATCTGAGTACTTTGTTTTTAAATATCTTTTTTATCTTGTTTTTAAAAATTTGACATTTAAAATTTTTATAATAGTATAGATAGATAGATATACATACATCACGACAAACCGATATAAAACATTAAAACAAATTTGTAGGTGACTCGTTAACCTGGTTGTCGCCAAAACAACATTAAATTCATGTGTTGTTTTTACAAATTGGCAGCAATTTAAAAAAGTGCGTGTCATGCATCAAAATGAATTTGACTAGAGAAAATTTTCTCTCCATGATTTATATTATGACTTTCGCTACGGTCTTAATCAACAACCATATTATGATAGACTTCGATTGGCATTTCATGATGAAGCCCCATCTCATATCAATGTTTATAACTGTTTTAATGAGTTTAAACGTGGTCGTAATAATTTCAGCGATGATTTGCGCGAAAGACTTCTTTCTACGGGGACTACTAAAGATAACGTGAGTGCTGTGCAGGTAATGATAGAAGTTGATAAAAGACCGGTGATATGTCCGGATCTGTTGATATGTCATCAACAGATCCGGGCAAGTTTAGGCATTGATATGAATCAAGTGTACATGAACCTTTAATCGTCAAAAACTTTGCCCCAGATGGACAGCTCATAATTTGACAGATCAGAAACGCCGCCATTTGGACTGATGTCGCGAAATGCTTGAAAAGTAAAACGGAGGAGACTCGAATGCTGTTCAACAACGTCACAGGTAATGAATGCTGAATATATAATTATGAACCTGAAACCAAAAGATAATCTGCCCAATGGGTGTTTCCATTCGAAGATTTGCTAACAAAAGAACGGCAAAAGTCAAAGGAAAAAAGTGATTGCCTCAATCTTTGGACGGACGGGCCATTTCGCAATAATTGCCCTGGATGATAAAAAGACTGTTACTTCAGATTGGTATGTTAGTCCATGTTTATCGGTTGTCTTGGAAAATGTTCGAGAAAATCTATCAGCTATGCAGGTTTCGCCGCTTTCACACAATTAAAACAAAACTTTGTCCAAACTTTGTCATACAATGGTGCCGATTCTGTTGTACAAAACTTAACTAAATTTGGTCCCTCTCTATCTTTTTCTAATGTCAAACGCCAAAACAAGATAGCAAACATTTATAGCAAGTACCGACCTACGCTTGTGTCAAACGGTTAAAAAAATCTTGCGTTTTTGCGTATCTTTAGTCCGTGTGTTCCGAAATCGCGCCTAAATCTTTTAATTTTGACGTTTCTAAACGAAACTGACAGCACCAAAATTGTATCTATCTCATTTTGGCGTTTGACATTAGAAAAAGATAGGGAGACACCAAATTTAGTTAAGTTCCGTTACAACAGAATCGGCACCATTGGTAAGTATTTCTGCTCCAGAAACGTCCAACGCGATATCAATTAAATACATTCCCAATGGCCGCAGTGAGGAGATTATATTCCAATGAATACGATATCAAGGCATTTACCGACGTTAATTCTTTGGCGCTCTTAATATAATACTGACAAAGAAGTACAATGATCTTTATAGTTAGAAAGACGTGGTATTTGTTACAATAAGTAATTATTGTAATAGCCATCAGAACTTTCTAACAGCCAATGTAATAATAAGTAAGACAAAAAATGAAAATTAGAGAGTAGTTCTAGTATGGGAAAAGGTTAACAAGTGATATTTGTAAGGTGATTTATTTTTATGTTCCACTATACGGTATTTACATCTTGCATACATTTATTTACACATAATACACTATACATTTAAAGGCGGACTTAATAACAAAGGCTTTCTTTATCGGTCAACCATTGAGTAGTGTAGAGATGATAAAATAGTTCCAGCAGCAATTGAAATTTGAGTAGATGAAAATTTAATTTCACGTTTCACAATTTTATAATATCTATACAATTATAAAACTGTCATATGTCAAATTACGTAAATCAAAGATATTAAAAAAAAAACTACGCAGATCGACTAAATAAGGGCTTCTGAAACCAGATCCGTCGGTGTTTGTTTGTTTATTCGAGCTTCACGAAAAAACAAGCGGGTAAATTTTGGTCAAACTATTACGGTCTTAAAGGTACTATTCCGGCTTAAATACTGCGGCATGTTTCATCAAAATCGGTCCAGCAGAATTGAAGATACATCTATGATTTCTCATGTAGCGAAAAACCGACATTCATGCGGGAGGAGCCGTGGGCAAAAGCTAGTAAAATATAAAAGTATAAACTTGGCAATTTAATTTTTTTTTATAACATTGATAATAAATAATACAACAGCATACACATTATTTGTGCATATTTATTTATAAAGGCAAATATAACATTAAAATCCCAACATGCCATAAGACTAGACTTAATGTAAGTATTCTACATACCATAAACATACGAACATAAATATTTTTATAATGGTACACATATCAGTTTAAAACCTTAGTTCCCAAAGTGGTGCAGATGGACTCCCAGGGGTCCACGGGAGACTCGACGGGGGTCTATGTTGGCATAGACAAATTTCAATAGTTAGATCTGATCTTCACATTATTTGTTGAGTTTTGGGAATATGGAAGAAATGTAGCTGCGGGGGGTCCGCCGGAACCAGCTAAATTTTGAAAGTGGTCTATGAAAAAAAAGTCTGGGAACCTCTGGTTTAAAATAAATCCTCGTGTTAATTATATGAATAGAATTTGAAGCAAATATCTACGTTTAATGGCAGACTATTGATTAAAAGTATACCGATTAAAGGGCGCTTGTGTAGGCGCACTTAAGTAGATTTCTCCTAGCTACCGGCACGTTCAGGTTTCTTCAGTTTGTTGTTGACAAATTGAAACAAACCAACAAAGAAAACATTTAGAATTTAATATAATTACGGAGTTTTGCATGTATGTATATGAGGTATGCCATTTACTAAGAATAAATTAGATGTCTTTGAGAATTTTAAAAGAAAACACTATAAAAACAAACATGTTTTTAAATGAATGCAAAATAGATATTTTGAACAATAGTCTATTTTGTATGGCACCCAGACTGTACAATAACGTGATGGAAGAAATATTCAAAATAACATGATTATATTGTTTTAAAAACGCAGTAAAGAGAAAGCTGGTACAAAAAGCTTGATTGTTAACAAATATTTCGATTTTTAATTGAATTTCGTGTTTAATTAGAACAAGTTACTCCAAATATTTTGAACTGTCAGACACTGTTTTTGTTTGATTGATAAGGTGTTTAATATGATATATAATTTATATCTGTAGATATAATTATTAGGTATAATTTAAAACAGTAATACCACAAAAGTAAGTTACATCGGCATTCTTCGTAGACGCAGACGGGTGGTAACAAATGCCGATTGAAATCGATTGTAAGTACCAATTCAAAAAGATCTTGTTACACTACACGTAAGGTCGAAAATGTAATGACAAATGAATACGTGTTATCTCGCTCATAACATAACATATGTAGCGACATGGAGCATTCGCCTTCAACGAATAGCCAACGAAGATTTCATCAGCGCAAACGTACTGCCTTCTAATTGTCTGAATTTTTTCGCGTCTTTCAAAAAATGCATACTGTGTAGGTATGTACATCGTTGTAACGTATTTTTGTCGTTGCCACTTTTTTTGTTTTTTTTTTAACAGTAGTAACTGTACGTCAGTGATGACAAACAACATTGTTACTCTTACCTTATAAAACTCATGTTTACAAATAAATATATATAAATTTGTCTTTGGTGATAGCGTCTTATAAACTTTATGTTCACCGAAAATTTACAAATTCAAAAGTATAAATATAGTTAAAGTATAGGACAAGTATCGACTGTGAATAATGAGCAAAATCATAGAAGTAAAGTGGTGAAGGCCCTGTTTCTGCAATTTATTAGTGAAGTGGAATTCTGAGAACCCAAAACCGATACCACACCAAAGATTCGACTCGTGCGGTTGAGTGCTCCGAAAGAGGCGGTGAGTGCTCATTCCTCGCTCCATACGATGCTCTCATTATCCAATACTTTAATAATAATTTAAGAGTATTCAACGATATACCTATGTGATTGCTCCAAAAACATTTCTATACGACTGTTAAGTCGATTATGATCGGAAAAAAATCAATTGAAACTAAAATTCAATCGAGAGCCCTTTCTATTTTGTAGGGCGGCACAAGTTTCTTTGTACTCGATCTCTTTGGCTGACGAACTACTTTTTTTATTTTTGTCCGTTCATCACGATTACCGGGTCACGTTAGCAGAATAATGCCATCGCACTTAAGTTAAAGTCACGACGAATTATAATTAATTAAATATCCATTAATAATTATGTGATTTACTATGAGTAGTGTAAAATAGGAAATTATATAATTACTGCGCTAGCGGAAATTTTATAGCTTGTTGAAAAATATTTTTTATATTTTAAGTTCACTTAACGATGCGTGAATTGTAAATCCATGGGAATAATATGAATGAATTCATGGGAATCAACAAATCCTTTGAATATTTCGAATACATATAAAATCATTCGACCTGAAGGCAACCAACTTGGCGGAGGGTGAACGGTTGAAATGATATCGTTCAAATAACCGTATATCCCTTACTAAGTAGTTAGTAGTAATACTCGTTGTATTCGAGTGAAAGAAATAATATACTATAATTTTAGAATCGAATTAAAACTAATAATTTGTCTATACTGTTATAAAATTGTTGAATGTCAAATTTTCAAAAATCAAAGATATTTAAAAACAAACTACTCAGATCAACTAATTAAGGACTTCTGAAACCAAATTCGTCAATGTTTGTATGTTTGTTTGTTCGGGCTTCACGCAAAAACCAGCAGGTAGATTTTGGTTAAATTGTTACAGTGCTAAAGGTACTATTCCGAATTAAATACTGCGGCATGCTTCATCAATATCGGTCCAGTAGAAATGAACATACAGCTTGATCCCTGTTTTGGTAACCGCCGTTAAGGTACGGGAGTTCAAGTAAAAGTGGTTCTAGGCTTTTTATGTAAATCTATGATTGTGTCATTCATGCGGGCGGAGCTGCGGGCAAATGTTAGTAGTTACTAATGAGTCGACTGTTTAAAATCATTCATTTTCATTCTTCTATACGTGTGTGCATTCTTCTATACGCCCGTGCGCACATATGTAATACATAATTATGCACATTTTCATTAAATGATTATGATGATGAATAAAAGACGACCACTTTTTTCAGACTGTTGTTTTAGATCAATTAGCCTTGTAGCGTGATCTGCATGCGATAGTACGCGTACGGCTGCACCATAAATAGATCAAAAGTGAGTGAACAGTAGGTGTCTTTGTATTTTTGATTTAGACATTTGTCAGTAAAGCATACTATTATTATTCTACGAGAAATACATTATTATCATCATTATTATTATTAGCCCGTGGAAATCGACTGCTGTACACGGACCACCTCTTTAAAAAGAAGATATTTGCCATAATTTCCACGCTTGGCAGGCGTCTTGGAGGTCGCAGTAGATTTTGATTGAATAACAAGATAACGCTGCTGCCCATTCTCATGGTACTACTACTCTCACACTTGTCGTATAGTACATACATATATGTGAGAAATATACGTATACTCCAAATTACAATTTTAACAGAAAAAGCAATCTCAGTCCGATAAATTTCACAACATGCGTAATCACGATTAAACTGAACAAGGGGTAATACACGGTGAGCAATTAGTCGGGCGTAACGCCCACACGTCCAATCTGTGACTCCACAATCGATGTTCTGAACCACAGTTCAAAGAAATAACGAGGCAATTGGATAAATGCGACGACAATTGAGTGGTTGACCCTGCATAGTACAAATTATCGAAATTATTATAAGTAGGAATAAAAGAGGAAAAGATTAAAAAATACATACAAAATATTTAACATGTAGCAAAATGAATTATCAATTGATGTTGATAAAGACGTTGATGATCAAGTCGGAATGTCACCACTTAAAGGTTGAAGTGTGGCAGGAGGATTCATTCAGGAGGATTCCAATACTATCTGTATTGGAAAAGAGAAAATCTTCCGACAAGACGGGTATTATGTCTGACGGGGTCTATCAACAGTTGATGTCGCAATGTTGTAGATACGCTAAATCGCTATCAAACTTCTTCAGCGTGATTCAGACTTTTATGTTAATGCCATCATCGAAGAGCTACGCCATCTGTTTAGGATGCATGGTACTATGTAACGAAGTAGGTCGCCATAAACATTTCATCACAATATTATCCCACAGACGTCCATAACTGAACATAGTTCTTCTAATACTCGCAACACAAAGCGGATGTAATCCATTGATTGCGCGCTTCTTTAATTAGTTCACTAGTCCACCTAATTCAACCCAAGGAAATGAACCCAAACTATGCTTTCCGATTCCGGGTTGCCATTTCAAGGACCTAAACATCAGTCGTTTGTGCACGCTAAGCGTTTTACATATTTGCGTCTTCAGCTTTGTGTGCATCTATTGCAATTTGCAACTCTGTTCAGTGAGTTTAAAGGTCTTACTATAATAAAAGGTCTTACTATAAAAAAAATGCATT